>VXBJ01005527.1:45187-258651 GCA_013400055.1 Nycticryphes semicollaris | reverse complement strand
CCGTCCGCAGCACCGCCCCGCGCGGGGGCGCGAGCGTGCCCGGAGGGGAGCGGGATGCGCGTTTCGAGGGGAAAACGCAGGGTTTTGGGGTGGGAAACGCGGTTTCAGGCGTAGGAATTTGGGCGAGGAGACTGCGCGCCGCGGAGCGGGCTCCCTGCCAGCTACGGGCCCCTGTCATTAGCACCGGGGCAGCTGCGCGCCGGCCGCCCTTTCGCCACGCCGTTACCTTTTCCTCTCCCCCCCCAAGAAAAGGCAGAGATTTGGGTTTAATTTCTGATGGAAAACCAGGAGTTTGAGCTTGGCTTGGTTTTGGGTCTTCCCGGGACGTGGAGGACTCGTTGGGGCAGCTGCAAGGCTGAAAGGTGACTCAGAAAAGTCGCCGGCAAAATTGGGAGGTGGCGTCTGGGCAGGTGTTGGAAAGGCAGCTCTACTGCTTTAACAACATTCTGTACCGGCCTCGGGCAACACAAATCGCGGTATTAATTTCAAATACTAAGGTTGACTCTGGTTTCCCCAGCGGTGCACTGGCGGAAATCTATAAAGTCACCTTTGTTGTGAGATCAACCAGAAAAATACCAAGACTTCTTGTTCTTCTGCCATTGTCATTTCTCAGCTGGAGACCTGCGCTGGGGACACGCAGCCTCCCACCCGGGGCAGGAGGTGATGCTTCACACCCTGCACCCACAGCCCTTGCAGAAGTCTCACTAGTTTTCCCTCATTCTATAAAGATTGCATGGTCAGGCCCTAGCACGTGTTCCAAAGCGCTAAGGAAAAACAATTGCCACCCAAGAAAAGTAATGTTATTTTTTTTACCTTAATGTTTGAAAAATGACAAAGCCGTGTTGTCTGGGTCATGAAAAAAAAACAACTTTGCTGCAGCGAGTAATGAGGGAATACACTGAACTGGAAAATCCTGTAGCTCACAAGGGCTGGGCTAGCCAACTTCATAATTGCTTTTTTCCTTCCATCTCTAATGAGAACCGGGGCCTTCACAGACGTAGGTATTAACAAACACTCAGCCTCAACACAGTGTCTTTAACTGGGAAGTAGAGATATGAAAATAAAGGCTTTGGGTGTCTGTCCACATTCTGCTTTGCAAAATTACCCTTGGCTGAGCTTCCAAAGGTTTTCAAAACACCAGAAGAAAAAAAAAGGTAGTTGGACTGTGTCTGTGTTAACTTTTATCCAAACCCCTGGCAGGGCTCTGCCCCACTGTGTACTCGGGTGGTTGTATTTGGTTTTAGCGCTGGATCTGGCTTCTCCCAAATTCCCATCAGCCCAAAATGCAGCAGAAAGGAGACCAAAAGGCATGACTGATGCAGCTCTCCTGCATGGAAGCCTTTCTCAGGCACTGCAGAGGAGCTCGGCTTATTGATACCATTTTTTCATAAGCTTCAGATTTAACCACTATTTTTGAAATACCAAGCTTTTCAATTTTAAAGCTAACAGTTCGTGCAAGGATTCCTGAACTCAGTAATTCTTCTTTAGAAAGAACAAATAACACACATCCAGCCAAACTAAGGACACGTGGTTATTACTCATCAGCACTTTGTGCTCTGGTGTCTTCTAAGGTATATAGAGACCCTCCTGCACAGGGCTTCTCTCAGCTACTGAGTTTCTCTCCTAAGCAGTTAGTTTCCTCCTTTGGCACTGAAGAGCTCCCTGCATGACAAGTGCTCGCAGTTCTTGTTTTATGCATACTTTTATTAATCATGCCACTATTACCTAATTCTTTTGTTGTATCGGGGATAAACTCAGCCCCAAACCTTGGACTCCTGCAGTGAACATGAGCAAAGAGTGGCTTTTTCACCAGACTCCAGCCACCTCGTTGTTCTGCCTGGCTCAGCACACTCACAACCGTGGCACTGCTCACTACTACCTTCCCAGTACCCCACTTCTTATCACTAGGGGTCTGAACCAGCTGTCGTTTAAGGCATAAGAACTTCAGGTTCATTTCTAGGGCCTGCTTGTATTCTCCAGCTCTACTTGGAGAAAAAAAAAAGTTACTTTTTTCTGTTCTTTGTGGGCCTGCTGGTTCAGTGCTCGCTGAGGTCAGGGGCAATAGTGCAGGATCTGCAAGTCCTACCACCTGCCTTCAGTGCCGCTTGAGAAAAAAAGACAGCAAGCAGCAGAGACAGACAAATACATAGTGAGAAACGTGGACAGAGACAGGTATTTATAGGAACTGGAGTGGAAATCCCTGTTACCATTTTAGAACTAATTATATCATGATAGTATTGTAGCAAATCACCAAAGTTCTCACTTCGGTTTGCAAGCAAACAACAGGAACTGAGCCCTGCCTTTACTTCATTCTGTCATCTCTCAGCATTTAATTCTCAAAATATATTACTTCACAAAAGCACAGGTTTTTTTAATGGGCAGCTCAGGTATGTGGTGTTACCACTGTTTAGTCAGGCATGTCTTTTTAAAAGCATATCAACTTTCTGCTTCATTTCTCTGAATTTTAAAAGTCTTTCCTTCATTTCACACTGGGTGGATAAGAATTCTGAATTCACTGATTGTTTATCTCTCATTATTAACGGAAGCGTTTGGATTCCAAACTTTCAGTGATCAGCAACTGAGGACTGAAGGGGCCACTATAGTGACATCTCATTAAAACATTCAAAAGACATTCTCAGAGTTCACATAATGTGGAAGCTTGATTTGTCCATGCGGGTGGACAAATGCCAGCACCCTAAACTACTTACAAAGAAAATCCCTCATAAGAATTCTCAAGACCAGAAAATACACTGACATGGAAGAATATTGCATGCCTAAGGCAGGCAATACCATGGGCAGTTTTATTTGAAGATTTTTACAAGCTATTGTTTCAAGAAATATTCATACATAGATACATAAAAGGAATATCTTAACAAGTAAGTCATATTGTATAATGCCAGACAAAAGTTAAATAATGCAAAAATTAAGATTGCCTGCAGAACCTAATTTGGTGCCTCATGTGTATGCTTTGTAATACTGATGGGAGCCAGCCCCCAAAGCCTTGCAATCTTATCCCAGTCACTACATGAAGGAACAAATGAACTTTAATTCCCGCAGAAACACATACATGGACACAGGAACGGGGAGTATTACTGGGTACTACAGCAGCAACAGAGGCAGTTCACCTCTTTCTCTGATTTAGCTACTCTTAGTCTGTAACCCCATCTCAGAAATTACTCTACTTTTCCCTATCTGTGACCCCATTCCCTAAATCACGTCGCTTCTCAACAACCCTCATTCTTCCTCTCACTCTCACTGCTTTGCAGAGCTCATTCTAGCAATTCAGCTAGTTCCAGTTTGTCAATTTCATACTTATTTCCACTCTCTTCAGGAAACCACTTCTACAGGATCTCTGATAATTACATATCTTACACCATTACATATATTTTCACTTTCATAGCACTGGAGAGTGCTGACTTCAAACAAATAAACAGCTGCTGTGATTTACAACTTACCTAAAGGAAAGCCATACCAATCCCTGTGCTGAGAAGCTAGAGAGCTGGGTGGTGATGTAAGGAAAATGATGAATCAGGTTTTGTTCCACAAACAAAAGAATCACAGTTCTCTCCCAAGATGCCTTGCAAGTGGGGCATAATCTAGAATACAAAGAATCGAAGTAAATAAAATAAAAATAATTGGAGTGAATAGTGGCAGTAGCATAACAGTTGCATTCAGAAGGTGGAGAATCGCCTGGTATACTGGTACAAACCTCTAGTATTTATAGCATCTCACAGTGCCAACGTTAATTAAATAATCCCAAAAAATATGCTGCAAGGAAACTATATAAATGTCATTCTAACTTCCACTTTACTGATAAGGAGGCTGAGACAGAGACTTACTGTATTAGTGATAACTTGAAAATGTGCTTCATTTCAAATTTGAGACATTTCCATGTCTCCGGCTGAGCTGCCAGCTACGAAAACACACCATGTTATTGAACGCTGGAAATTCTGCTCTCGGTGTTTTGCCCAGAACCACACAGTGACTCGGAATCAGAGCTCACATTCAAATGAAGCATTTCTAGGGCACAGTGATGGCAGTGTCCAGTAAACCATGCTGACTGTTGTATTACATTGAAGTGGTCGTGAACAGCACAGGCGGCTTGCACGCATATCTGCATTGGGCTGGAACCACTGGGGTGGTGTAGACTTAAGAGCTGAACATTCTCAGACATCAGTGCTTTTACTACCTGCTTAGAACAAGTCATAAAACAGAGAAAAGGGCCTGGGAAAAAGTAATAAATGAAGATGAATTGTAGGAAATAGTAAAAAGAGTCAAGAGGGGAAACTAAAAAGCATAAAACAGATTAAGAGTAACCAAGCTGTATTTTAAGGATTATTTTATTCCTAGTGGAAAACACAGGCTCTGCTCTAGGTGTTTTCCTAGGATGGGTTCAATTTAGAAGTGAAGTAGAGAGACTAGCGTTCGAATAAGTTTTCTGAACCAAAAGGCAATTTGCAGAAAAAGTTGCAAACCCTTGAGATCTAGGATGTTGGCTCATTCATAGTCACTGAATACAACAAATATTTAGGCATTTCTCAGCCCTGCAATGTCAGCACTTTTTGCTAACTCAGATCACAGAGAAGTGATCTATCTTTCTCTTAAAAAACTCTCAAAGCAACCTTTTGAGCTTTCCACATGGTTTTCAGTTTTGAATTATGATTTTAAAGGAGTCTTATCTAGCATACCCCAGAGTTGCTACCAGGAATTTTGCTCTCTTACATGCAGCACAAGCAGCAATTTAGGAGATGAGTACCTAGGCTTCAGTACTTGTGCACAGGAGTATATGCCTCAAAATGCTGTGAACATAAGGTGCTGGAAGGAAGCCAGCAGGCATCAATTTGACATACAGTCATTTTTTTTTTTATTTCACCCTGGAGCATCCCAAGATGAGTGCGCATCAAGGTGAAAGGGAACGTGCATTTGCTTCAAAATTTTCCCATTTCTTTTCCTTCCTCCTTGCTCTGCTAATTCACCACAGTGTAAACCCAGACAGTACCACCACAAAACAAACTCCTCAATACAAAGAAGATTATGCCTTTTGGGCTCTGAATTGTAATTATATCGTCTTAGTAAAATTATCTTACCACTTTGCATTTATTAATGTTAGGATTGAGCACCACCATGTGTTTTCACAACTAAGTAAAAGGACATATTTATCTGTGCCATGTTTATGTTGTCAGGGTCAGAATATTTTTCAACACTACCCAGCACAGGGATGTCCTAGGCATAGCTCAGGATAATAAAACACTAGTATCATACCAGAAATTAAATATGCATAAATACTTTTTCATATTCCTCCTCAATCAGAAAAAAACAAACTAAAAATTCTACTGCCTCTGCTTTAAGAAAGCCTTTTAAAAGCCAAGCAGAAAATAATAAAAAATATAAATAAAAGATTACAAATAGAGATACAATCACAGCATATATCCTTTTTGTAGCCTGAATTTTTAAACAGGCCTAGAGGGTGCATAGTTTTCTGACAGGGTGTGACTTCAATTACTAGTTGCAGCTTTGGAAGCTGTCCAGCACTACTGTAATGCGCTGTCTCCACACAGAGGACAACTGTATGACATTAAAGGAAAAAGAATCCCCTTTGTGACTGGGATACATACATAATTCCTGGTTTTACATGGATTTACCTGCAGTCAGCAGCTAAACTTGACACAAAGAGTCACTACAGTAGCCTCCTATTTGTACCACTCTTTTGAAAATCAAAGTGCTTTTATTCTAAAACCTAACTACAAAACAGAACTCAAAATACACATCCAGGGAGCAAATACAATAAATTCATATCCACTCAGGAAAGAAAGAAAACTTACAGACATTTTTTGTTTATACTGCACTTCCTCACTACAACTTACTGCCCTAGGAACGTCTCTTATGTTACAGCAAGCATTCTGAAGAAACTTCTACTTGGTGTACAGGTGCTTACCTCTGTTCTTTTGTTCTCTTCCCTATTTATCACCAAATAAAAGAGAGAAACAGAGCAACACTTAAGATAAGGGAGGATGAAACTTTAATTTCCTCCCCCAAATTTAACAGCATCTCTATCGATGCCAAGGGGAACCGCAGTCTGTTATCACCACTTCATTTCACATAAGAAACCAGACTTTATCACAAGGTTTGTTTTTTTTCTTTTAAACTATTTCTGCAAGGAATACTACTTGAGTGCAGAAGCCCATCTTCGTGCAACATACTTATTCTACATCTGTTGTCCATCCACAAAACCACTGCAACTGAAAACAGTTCCCAAAAATCCCAACAAAAGCTACGGAAAGCCCCTCGATTCAAGACACAAACCAACAATACAACTGGAAAGTCAGCTTAGAAGCTAAAAGAGTTTTGAGCCAGGATCCCCGGGTAGAGAGCAACCTCCCTTCAGGGTTAGTAATGACAAGAGACACTGGTAGCAATATCGGCACATAGATTGGCGCCAGTGGCCGCTCTGGGGCCCAGGCTGAGTTCTGGTGGGTTCCAGTGTCGTTCAGCCTCACAGTCGGCCATAAGGCGAGCGCTGGGGCAGGGGCAGGACCCTCGCTCCGTGGCTGCCGTGGACTTTACCTCACAAAATCGCCATTTCCTGCGTGAAAGAGAGAGAGGCAGCCCTGAGGAGCTCCCCTCAGGCGGACAAATTGTTTGGTTGGTAAGGAGAAACCTCTCCCTTGCCTCACAGCCTGCCCGATGCCAACACAGACAGGACCACCTCGCCCTCCCCAACACGGCTCGGTCAACGGTGACCGGGCCCTCCGGGCCGAGCAGCGGCTGCTCAGAGCTGCCCGTTCTGGCAAGGAGCCGAGACCCGGCCGAAAGCTAGAGCCGGACCCTTCACCATTCCCCCCGCACTGCCACGGCGACGATGCCGCCCGCCGGGCGGGAAACCCGCGCCACTTCCGGAAAGCTGCAGGCTCCGCGTGCTGTCTGCCCTCCCCCTTCCGGTGGGTGCCAGTTCCGCTTCCGGTGCGGCGGATTCCCGGGACGGCGCCGGTTCCGTTGCTAGGGTGAGGGGCCGCATCGCGCTGCCGAGGGTCGGGGCACGGGGGCGGATCGGCCGTACTGTGACGCGGGGGAGAGCGCCCACCCTTGTCCCCCCATCGCCGGGGCAGCCGGGTGGGGCTGGGCCCGAACCCCTCTATGTGCGGCGGAGGCCGGGTTGAGGCAGGGNGAGGCAGGCCCGGTCGCGGCGCAGAGGGCGCCTGTCTTGGCCGGGTCTGTAACGCCTGCGGGGCGGGAGGAAATTCCCAGGCCCGGAGGCAGCGTTCGGACTCTCCCCGCCCGCCCCGGCCCTGTCGCTGCCGGGGCAGCCCCGGCGGGAGACCGGGGGGAAGCGACACTCGGCTGATGCTCCTGCAGCGGATGTCCAGGGACGTGGTTGCGATGGTGGCTGATACCGAGAGGCCTCTGATTTGAAACCTCGCCCCTCCACCTGTTGCGGTGCAGTAGAAAGTGCTGCGATCCCGTCTGCGCAGTACGGCACTTTCTGTGGTTTAGGGGCTTTATGTGGCTTAGTGAATCTTAAAGGTGCGGATGTTCCCCTTCCAGATCTTCCCAGAGAAGTGCTGTAATGTGACAATTTAATTGCAACAACACAATTTTAACACTTTCGCTGCCCCACTGACCTTCCAACCCATAGGCTTTTGGTCATCCAAGGGGCTTGGAAAGGTTCTGAAAATGTAATTAACCAAGGCTTTTTGTAAAAGCTTCATTTCAGTAAGATTCAGTTTTGCATGGCATCTACCCCTGGTGCTAGAAACTTTGAAAATCCCTGTGACTTTTTCTGCTTCTAAACAGGTCTCCTGTAATCCTTGATTTTGGTGTCCACACTAAGTCCCCTTAGCATTTTGCCACTGAATACAAGTGTCTTATTTCTTGTTGACATTTTTGATAACCCTTATCTTGACAGGATGGTAACTCAGTAAGGATGGGCAGTTGGTCAAGTGCTCAACTTTGGAGGAATGGCCTTGGCAATTTAGTGGTGGACAGAGAGTTGTGAAGTTTTCTTGAAGAATTATTTGAGGTGTAGGGACAATAAACTTTTCTGTGAACTTAGTCTAAAGATTATGGACAGGGATCATTTATGATAATGACCCTATGTATCAACATTGCTTCACCCTATGCAGCCTGAACCTCAGCTCAATTTCTTGGTGCTTCTAAGAGACCCTTTTCATGAGTATTTTCACAAGGAAATACCAGATCCCTATCTGATTTGGGGATATTTGGGAAAAAAAAATAAACAAAAACCCAAATGGAAGAAAATATCATTTTTCTATGATACCTGATTTCCTCTTCAATTTGTTGTCAGGGCTCTTAGTGGGAATAGTATGGAGGTGTGGCTTGTAGTGTCCTCAGTGAGCAGGGTGTATCTAGCCCTCTATTTCTCATCTGGTCTGGGCTTGGTGGGTATGTTCATTTCTAGTTGTTCCTTCCTAATTCCTATATAAATGAGAAGTATTTTATGCAAGAACAGATAACCTCTGAGAATATGATGGCAGGGAGGAATAGGAATCCAATTTTGGGATTTTGGGATTCTGAGATTTTTCAGAATTGTCAGACCTGTATTTCTTGGTGTAATGCATTTCTTGAAGGTTGATACCCTCAGGGTTTTTTTTCACAGGTCTGCTCTCTCTCTTTGTGAATATCAGTCTTTCGAGGACAATCTTACCATTCTCTGCATCTCCTGACATTCTGTAAACTGCCTTTTCATACCTTTCTATCTCCTTGATTCTATTTCCAAGCTTTAACACAACAGCCATCTTCCACATAAAGCTAAAAAATCTTGGTTTTCTTCAGTGTTTAATGTAGGACTAAAGCGTTAAATACAATTCCTAAGTGATGCTGTGTAAATTAAAGATAGTATAATTACGGTGGTTTTGTCAGCACTGCAATGAAAGCGCAGTTCTTACAGTGTAATTGCATTGTGTAGGTGGGTATTTTGGTTTTGTTTTCAAACTCCTTCTTTGATATTGCTACACTGAGATGTGACCTGGGCTGTGCATTAATGCAGGTATTGCACAGATCTTAGTGAAAGTGAATAGACAGATCAAGTGCTAAAAATGAACTGCTGAGATCTGAACTATTTTTATGGTTTTATATATTTTAGGTATTTCATTTTGCCGTTTTGTTGTTACACACGTATAGATATTCATGGCTGATTGCGTAATTATTGCAGAGGACATTTCTGAGATTTGAAATTACTTTTATGATACTGCAGTGCTCTCCTTGGGTGCTGGTTGTGCAGTGAACAGGCTGTACCTGCACAGCACACACCGCAAACGAGCATATGCTGGAGCAAACGATGAATGTGACATTGCTAAATACATTGAAGTGGAACTCCGAGCCCCAGTTTTAGTGCTGTTCTTTCTCCCTTAGTTGCAACATTCTATCAACGTGTTTATCATCTCTTCATGCAAAACAAATAGCTCTGATGTATAATGTAATAAAAAATCAAAAATACTTGGAAAAGACTATGGTTTGTTTCCAGAAAAGAGTAATTCTCCTATTTCTTCCTTACGTGACCATTGTATTTTCCTCCTGCAGCAGATTTTTCAGAAAATAATACTGAACATATGCTTCAAGGATGTCTCTCTCTCTAATAATAAAATGGGGTGGACAGGAGTATACGATAACTTCACTATCAGAAGAAGACACAGTGTTGGATCTGAAGCAGTCTCTTAAAGGCCTTACTGGAGTGTTACCAGAGCGTCAAAAACTACTTGGACTCAAAATGAAGGGTAACTATTCCTATTTATTATTAGTTGTGGATGTGTCTGATGTATACTAATAGGGCATCTGACTCCCAGATCTGGCTTTTGAATGAACGTAGGAATTTTATATATTATGGGATATTATTTATTATTGATACATCTACCTGATCAGCTTTTAATGGCTGACATGGAAGTAGGACAAATGTACCTTAAAAAAAGTTAAATTACTGCCAGTCAGACAAGCAATGTATCTGTATATGGAGGGCGATAATACAGGTTGGGACATTCTGGTGTTTGATGGGTAGCTTATTTCAATTAATGAAAGATAATGACAATTTTCTAAAATCTATCTACCCCAGTAAAAAAAAATCTGCTCACTTTATAGGCAAACCAGCAGATGATGATGTTAAGCTTGGAGCTCTCAAGTTGAAACCAAACACTAAAATTATGATGATGGGCACTCGTGAAGAGAGTTTGGTAAAACATTTACTTGTTTATTAGCTTAAACAGGAAAAGATGCTTTTATATAGTTATGTCTCCTCATTATGATTTTAAATGTTGAATATTCCGGTAATTATTTGGAAAATGGTAGAACAGTAAGTTTCTGTTGGTGTTTATCTTTCTATGTAAAGTAGGGGGTTTTGTGCAGAACTCTGATAGCAGTGTATTCATTAAATTCTGTTGTTCTGGACTTAAAGTACAAACCTATTATTATGATATACACTGACTTCTCAAACCTGAGCAATCATCAGTATACTTCAGTAATTCTTTCCACTAGTGAAGTGAAATACTTTTGGTTAATCCCAATTTTGTTTTTTCCCTGTAATGTGCAGAAGCAGAGAGTTGACACCCGTTGTTATTTTCCTTCAGCGATCTTAGTTATCTTTTATTATTATTCCTCTAGGAAGATGTCCTTGGGCCACCTCCTGATAATGATGATGTTGTCAATGACTTTGATATTGAAGAGGAAGTTGTGGAAGTAGAAAACAGGTTAGGACCTTCAGCTATTAAAAACAATCCTGTTATAGAATGTACACTATGCATCTTAATAAACTCTAACTTTTTGCACTGTTACATTAGGGAAGAAAACCTACTAAAAATTTCCCGCAGAGTTAAAGAATACAAAGTGGAAATTCTGAATCCTCCTAGAGAAGGAAAAAAGCTGCTGGTGCTGGATGTCGATTATACACTATTTGGTGAGATATTGTGCAACTTGTGGGGTTTTTTTGTTGTTTAAGAAGCCAGTTTATTTGTCAGTTCACATTTCTTGATTTGCGCTTTACTATTCCTACTTCAATAACTGTGGTATGTGTTGCATTATATAACTTATGCTTTGTAATATTTTCGGGGTTTCTGCATATTTTAAAAAGCATTGGCCTTTTAAAGTGTTGTACATTATCAGCTTTAGTGCAGCAACTATTTATTTTCTGCAAGAAGACACAAAAAAAAGTAGAAATTTAGTATTCTATCCAAATAATCTTTCTCTTGACCAACTTGTTTCTTGGACACACAGTGGCAAGGCAAGATACTGTAAAGTAACAATCTTGGTCTGTAGTTGCTTGACTCCACTTTTGAGGGGCATGGGAGAATAGCTTCAAATTTTATTTCCAGATTGTTACTAGACATGCACAAAAACACGTTTTACTTGAAAATTCCGTCAGACTGGTTTTTTTGGAAACCAGACTTTTCCATCTGACTGAATTGCCTGGGATGTAGGTGTGCCACTGCAGCTTGACTATAAGCAGTAAATTCCTTTTCCTTAACTTTCCTTTTTAATGAAATTAGTTTACAATCTGAAATAAAAATTCAAGCTGTTACTGAGTTTAATTTTTTTTAATATGTCTCCTGCTAGCAGAATTTTACAACAGTTCTCTAATTGGGACAGGCAGTATTTGCATGGTTGAAATAAGCTTGATATATGTTCACAAAATTAACTGGGCTAGGTATGAGAGAATCTGCTTAATACCTGGGCTGTTCCAAATTTGCTAAAGTGCACAGATCAACTGTTTGGCCCAACTCTTTAAAGATATTGAGACCCACAGATCTCTGATTTAATCGTTAGCTAAGCCCTCAAATACCCATAACGATCAAAAGATAAATATCCCCTCCGCTTCTTCTCTCCACCTTTAGAATGGGAATGGTACTTTGCTATGAATTCATTCATGATTTTAAAGTGCCCCAGTGCTTCACTTGTGAAACTGCTCAGGTCTCTGTATGGCTACGAAAGTCATAATGAACTGTAATAACTCAACTTAAACTTTAATAATTAATTGCTTACCTTTTATGTGCTTTTTAGATCACAGATCATGTGCTGAAACTGGGGTAGAACTGATGAGGCCATACCTTCATGAATTCCTGACATCTGCATATGAGGATTATGATATTGTAATTTGGTGTAAGTTTTGTACTCCATACCTAAAACTTTCTTGTAAATGGTCATTCAGAGCAGAGGCTCCAAGCAGGAGGTTTTTAGGTTGCTTTTTAGTGTGAATCACGTAATCTAAAACAATACATGAATGCTTAGCTGTAATGCATTCAGCAAGAATGTTCACACATCTATTAGCTATTTTAGAAAAGTCATAATTCTTATGTGGAAAAGCACCACATACTGCTCACATGAATGGATCTGATCACAGCATAAAGCTCAACATCCCTTTACTGAGTGTTATTTTGTACAAACAAACAAGTGGTTGAAGTAACAGAATTGCATAATCAACATTCAAACACCGTTTGATAACTATCTTTACAAATAATCTCAATCCAGACAATAAGTAGCGAACCACCAAGTGATCCAAACTCCTCTCTACAGGGATGTTGATCATTTGCCTTTGCATGCTGTTTTACTTCCTGTCCAACAGCTGGAGAACAGACTTTAGCCAGTGCAGAGTTTAAACCATATTAAAATTGGCTTACTAAATTTAGTTTTCATAGTCTGGAACAATGTTTCTCCATATTCTTAGATCAGTTGGAAACATTGACACTTTCTCTTTCCAGGCCTATAAGGCCTTATCGTTGCTCCCAAGAGCTCCCTATCATTGCTCCCAGGAGAAAATCCTGCACAGGCAGTATGGTTCCTCAGACCAGGTGTAACCCACTTCTTACGGTCCTGCAGACTATAGTTCAGTAACAGCTAATCTAGAAAATGGTTTAAACACATGCAGTGCTTCATCTAGTTGTTCATGTGAAAAGTAAGCTTTTCCAAATAAAAGTAAGCTTCCATGAAAGAAGACTGTCTTCAAGGCAATGAACCCTAAAAGCTGTATCAAGGATGGATCTTTCTGAAATGAAATTTTTTTTGTAAAAATTTGATGTTAAGTGAATAGTTTCTTTACTTGCTACTTTTTTGCCTGTCAGTTACTTATTCTGATAAAGTATTCTTTCTGTTTTCTCCCTTTTGTTTTAGCTGCCACTAACATGAAGTGGATTGAAGCTAAAATGAAAGTAAGTTGTTCTGGAAACATATCATTTGTTTCTAGTCTGGCTAGCTGTTCATAAAGTCGAACTCATGCTCAGCGTTGTAGAGAGGGTAGCACACAGGGAGGTTGTATGCATCAAAACCTGAGTTTTTTAAGTCTTCATAGTCATTTTAAGTTATCTTTGTCACAAAACCAGATTAATTTTAGAATTCCACACAAAATGTCAGCAGTAGGTGCTATATTTAGCAGAACTAAACACAAGTCAGTACCTGCTGAAACTTAGATTAGTCACGCAGCCTTCACAGTTGCTTTCATCTTACGTCTAAATATAGAGTTACATTCTTTAAGTGTAATATCTTTTTTTTTTTTCCTAAAGGAGCAGGCATGCTGGAGTAGGTTATCAAGAGGAAACCCCTTTCATATTTATCTTGTACCTCTTGCAGCTGTGTGGTTCTGTTGCTTCCTTTCCCTTATTAAAACATCCGTAAGAGCTCTTGTTTCAGTTCTAATTTCTTCCGTACCCAAACCAGGCAACTAGCCAGTCTGGCACAGCTGACCTAGTGGTAAACATATTTACAGTCAGGCTTAGCTGTAAATCCAATGAGCTTACTAAGAATTGGTGTGTGTTGTGTCTGTCAGTGTAAGGCCAGGACTCAGTCTGGTGGAAAACCATTGTTCAAAATCAGGCTGTTTCCCCTGCCCTGGTCACAGTTCTACATTTGTAGGTCACCTTTCCAGCCCTTCCGTATCTCGCTGAATTGCAACATTTCCATGCCCACTCCAGGAGTTAATCAGCTGGGATTCCTGACACTAGGTGTCAACTGCTGTCTCTCCTTAAACTGATCACATTGGGGGTGCTTACTTCGAAAAGTTTCACTTTTTGTCAGGGAACAACCAGCCCAGCAATACTTGGCATTAAAGCTTTTGTTTTAAACTACAAAGCAGCAACAACATTAAAAGCTGGTATCGGGTAGCCAGGTTTAATCTCTCATTTACCATCTATTTATGCCCTGGAATTCAGACTGGCTAGAACAGCTAGTTTTTTCAGTGTAACAGGACACTGACTCAGGTAGGTTGCACTTTTCATTGGCAAGATTTACGTTTTCATGTAAATCAGTTAAGTGTGGCTGGATATCTGCAGGAGAGCTGTTGCAGTGGATATTTTCTCTTTGTTGTGTAGCTTTGCACATTACTCTTGTTACATGCAACAGAAATTAAGTCAGTGGTATCTATGTTGTAACAAGTCAGCAGATTTTACTATTACTTTTCAGCTTTGAAAAGGATTTGAGATTGAAATGATGCTTTCTCATCTAATAAAAGTTGGTTTGTTGTTGTTTTTTTTGGGTTTCTTAAAAGCTTAAGTTTTCCTTAGAGTCTTTATTTCAGGAGTTACCAAATCTTTAAAGTGCAAACTGACAGATTTCTAACTAACATTGGCTATCCTGGGCATGTGTAGGAGGAAAGGGTAACAATCCACTGGTCTCTGTATTTTGTCTTCAGTTGAGTTGTGGTTCCTTGCAGCTTACTGTAAGGAATTAATAGCAGACACCACACAGTTGGTATCCTTGCTCTAGAAAGTGAGTAAAGTTAAGGCATGTAGGACATGGGAAAGATTATGCATGAAGGTATGAGCAAGACCTCTCTGTATTTTCCTTTTTCGGCAAAGTTGCTTTGATTTTATGCTGACATCAGCTGTTAAGTTTCTGATAGTAAACACTGCAAAAGTAGATTCCTGTCAGATTTTTTTTTTTCTCTTGGTAGAATGGTGAACTTTCGTGATTCTTGTTGAGAATCCCCCCATCTATATTATTTTTGTTGTATATCTGGTAATCCTCAGCAGCTCACCCTTTGACCAACAATGTATTATACTCATGGTTCCAGCTGTACAGCAGTAAAACTGTCATACTTAAGCTTTACTAATAAATCGTTATGATGCAGGAGCTTGGAGTGAGTACCAATGCAAACTACAAGATAACCTTCATGTTGGACAGTGCTGCCATGATAACAGTGCACACTCCTAGAAGAGGACTAATAGATGTAAGTACCTATTTTTTTTCCTGCTGTTTTTCTCTATTTAACTGACATGTTTTCATACCCCTTTGAAATATTCAATGATAAAGTTGTACTCCAGTACAACTTATTGCTTTCAGGCAAGAAAAGTGTTAAAATCGTGGAAGTGTAGGTTTTTGGCTTTTTTTTCTACTGAAATTCTCTGTTAACGTTTAAAGTTTTCATTTGAGTCAAACATTTGGATGACACTGCCTTCAAATCAAATAGATAACTTTGCAAGGAAATTTAGTACTAACAGAAAGATTTCCTTTAGAAGGGTTGTATTTAGTATACTATTTCACATCTCTTCCCTTATTAAACCCATCTACCTGCTAATTTTTCAGCTAAAGAATACAACTGTATTTTTTAATTCTTTATTCTTAAGACAAGTATATTAAGTTTGGACTGAAGTTGCTATAGACTCATATTTTTATCTCCTGCATGTGATCTGATGTGTCTGAGATACTTTGTATGTGTTACTTTTGCAGGTGAAGCCTCTTGGTGTTATCTGGGGAAAATTTTCAGAATATTACAGCAAAAAAAATACTATTATGTTTGATGATATTGGCCGAAACTTCCTAATGAATCCACAAAATGGACTCAAGGTATTTTTCACTGGATTTTTCATTTATTACTACTTTTTCTTACACTTCAAGTAGTAATTTCTCCTACTTTTTTGCTGTATCTTAAAGAAAGGCTATTCTTAACTAGCAAAGATGCTTATTTTATTATACTCTTTTTGTTTAACTTGCCATTTGTCTGGATTAATGTTTCACTAACAGTAGTTTTACATAAGCTTTGTTTTACTGTTAAGCTAGCCTGCCAAAATCAATTAAGTTATTGTTTCTGGTTAATTTATACCTGGGAGCCATAACAAAGCCGAGCATTGCTGACAGGCACCGTTGAAATATGTGATAGTCAATCTCGAGTGGCTATATTTGGAAAATAAGTGAAATGAAAAGCTGCTGTACTTCATGCTGGTATGCCAATGTAAAAGCAAGCATTCTATTCTGGGAATAATAGGACCTCAAACCATTTTGACTGCAGAACAGCAAATATTTAGTTTTAGAAAATTGTCAACCAGTTCCTGCTCCATTGCCAGTGCTGGTTCTGAATAAAAAAGAATTCAACTTAAATTTCTACTTATAGATGATGGTCACAGTAGGCTGGTTCTAAAAGAACATTCATAAATTTACCAAAGAAAAAAAAAATGTTTTCAAATACAGAAGTCCAAGATGATGTTTCTTTGACAGTATCCATGATGTGAAGAGGACAGCAATTGATGAGATCTAACGATCACATTGATTGGAACCGTACACTTTTAGGAAACTCAAGAACATCAAAGATCTTGCTGGGAGAGGATTATCCAGAGAGCTCTCTGTAGCTCAGATTTGAAAGGTGTTTGTCAAAATTTGCAACAGAGAAATCGTCCGTTTCTAACGGAGCTGCAGAAAAGGATGTTGAATCACTGAAACAGGAAGCTATGATTGTAGTCAAATGCTTTTTGTTGAAAAACTGCATCTGGTTCCAGTGATTCCACCCAAATCAAAGCAGAGGCTGAAACCCCTTGTGTCTCCTGCAAAAATAACTATGAAATCACGTTAGAAAACGTGGCAGTCCATCCCGGATCATTTCATCATTCTGTCTGACTGGGAAGGGAAGGCTTGAAGTGCAAGACAAAACAAATTTCTTCCTGGTGGGCATGCAAGGCGAAAACAGTTCAGTTTGTGTGAAAAACAAAATTGGATGTGGCTGCTGATGGAAAAGGTTTTTCTTCCTCTTACCTAAAAGAAGTTATAACTTGGTGTAGTGCTGAAAATATATTTAAATTAGGTGGTAATGATAGAGAATTGGAAGCATTTTTCTCACTTTGAGCAAATGGTTATTCCCAGTTTGTTTATTTTGTATAGATAAGGCCTTTTATGAAAGCACATTTAAATCGGGATAAAGACAAGGAGCTTCTAAAGCTCACTCAATACCTCAAAGAAATAGCAAAATTAGATGACTTTTTGGAGCTGAATCACAAACATTGGGAAAGGTAAGAACAAAGTCAAAATTTTTCTTCCTTCTGTCCCTGACCTCACTGTGTTTTGCTTGATTGATCTCTACAAAGACCAGAAATAACCGAGCCGATGAACTTTGACATCACTTACATGTGCTTTAGTTTGAGTAGAGTTTTAGGAAGGCTATAGTGCTTGGGCTGCTTCCCGAAAACAATAAGATTTTTGACAGAATGGACTTCTTTTTTGTTTTCTTTTTTTTTTCATACTTCTCCAGTATTTGGGACCATTGACTGTTTTCAGTGAAGCAATTCTGCTTCCTAAAGGGAAAAGAGTTTTTGAAGCCCAGTCCCTAGAGATCTCTCTCTTTCCACCCCTACAAAGTTGAGCTGTCAGCTCAGATCTCAGGGTTTTGTTACGAGGCAGCTTTTCTGGTGGTTACTTCAGAGGTCTGGAGGTGTTACAGTGGGGTTCTCAGACACTGTCCAAGTTGTGTGGTATTATGGTATTCATCAGCTCTGAAAAGATAGTAGCTGTGCTACAGACCAGAGTTTTTCAAATGCCTAGGGCACCAGTTAGTGCCGTAATTCTTGCTAAAGAATGGCTAGCTGAAGTGTTCAGGAAAAATTCTTCTTAATGGTTCTATGGAACAGCCTGAAGTTCCAATACATGTGGAAAAAAAAGTGTGTACAATATACTGTTGGAAAAACACTCATTCAGCGCTTAAAAGAACAGTCTTGCAAACTTGGTACAGTTTTCTTTCTTGTTTCTGATTAAAAGTCAAACGTTGAACTTTAAAAGCGGTGAAATGCACTGGCTATTTCACACTCTCAGTTAAAATGGTTAGATTTTTTTTCTAGAGAACTTGCAAAGACTTCAGTGTCACCATGTAGCCAGATTGTTCCAGCTGCAGTGGTGGGAGAAGTATGAGATCAGAGAATGAGTATTTTAGAGTATCTGAGATTGTCTAAAGCAGCCAGTGCAGGGCTGTTCTTTCCGGGTTATACCAGGTGACTGTTCTTTGCAGTCTTGAATTTATTTGAAGTGGTGCCTTTTTATCTTAAAGGATATAACAGCTATTTTTCCAACTGGTGTAATTTTCAACCTTTTAGAATAAAACACATCTCCAGTTCCTTCCTCCCTTTTGTTTAGAAATAGAGTAACTAAAAACATGACTTTGAATTACTGTAGGACAACCTATAATGGAATTAAAAGAATGTTGAACTCAAATAAGATCATAAATTGTGTCGATCACATTTCTAATTTTTGATCAGCAATATGAGGACACTAGTGAGACAAGAAAGCAGATTCATACTTTGAGTTTAAAAAAGGTACTAGCTATATTTGTGCCTACCTCTTATTTTGTAATTTTGTTTCTTTCAGGTATCTTTCAAAGAAGCAAGGACAATAACGCTGATAAAATTGTGTGGCACTGAATCGAAGGGAACATAACTAAGATCATTGGACTTTTCCTTGCTTTTACGCTAGAGTATAATAGTGCTGGACACTGGATCCAATGCCAGAATGACTGCTATACTTGGTCTTCCAGGTGGTTGGTTGTGGGTTGGGTTTTTTTGTTGTTTGGTTGTTTTTTTAAAGATCACAGCAATAAGCTCAAAGTGGGAGAAAGAAGTCAGTTACTTTTTCTTGCGTTCAGTTCTGGTGTTACTACTTAAAATCCTTTCCTCTTCTTTGCTGACAAAGTACCACCATAACCATTAAAGACCAAAACCATTCTGAAACTAGGAAAAAACTAAATACTTAGACCAAAAATGTTGAGTAAGGAGCCAACTGTGGCAGTGTATGAATTGTATAAGCCCTCTATTCCCTCCATCTTTAGAAGCAGTCTCCCTCTCCCATTCCAGTATTTAAGTCTATAAATTACAAGTTGTCTGAGTTTGGTATGTATTAGTATGTCAGTGTTTCTCTGTTCAAGACAGTAAGATGGGAAAGTACCACCTCTGTGGCCAATTTACCCCAGTGTGTGAACTTGTATTATAAAGCAGTGTTTACTGGAAAGCAAAAGGTAGAAGTTTGAGGGAGAGAAACCCACATTTATTTGGTAAGTGCAAAGCAGTCAGATAAAGGGGTTAAACCTCAGATGGGAAAGTCACATTCCTAACAAAGCATGAACAAAACCCGTGTTCTCTTCTAGCTAAATCTTGTCAAAGTGCAAACACTGTGTTTAAATACAATATTCAGCCATACTGTTCTTCAAATATCATTTACTTGCGCTGCTTATGCCTGCACTATGGAAGTGTGATGTGACTGCTCTTTGGCATTACCAACACTCGTGCATTACGCAGTTCATGTATTTGAAAGAAGACCGACCCTTTCAAATAAAAACAGTATATATTGTTCTTAAGGAACTATAGCAGTTGTGTAAATAATAAACACCTTTTTCATAACTTGTGTCCTGTGCTGTCTTAAATATCTAGTTTGCGTGATAGAGAAGCCGTTGAATAATCTTCATTTTGGGGGTGTTCCTTTGGATTCCAGGAGGCGCCGATTTTGCATCGGCAGTTAAGTAAGACTGGTATGTGCTGGTGCAGATTAGGGCAGTGGTGTTGAACAGCGAAGTGTGTGGCTGCCCAGGAAAGGAGCCTTGACAGCAAATGTCAGAATGTCAGGGCAGCAGACACCAATGAGCTGTTCAGATGAGCATGTTATGCTCCGGCTCAGTGACCTGTCAGAAAATATACACTTTCTTATCCGCTGCTCTTTGTGGTTTAGCACCAACCCAAGCTGTGTTTTAAACTACTAAACCAGAAACCCGATGCATAAAGACCTTTGGTTTAGCTAAGTATGGAGGGCGAATTTCTGAAGTTTTGTCTCATACAGCTGATTTCTGCACCAGGAACCGACTCGCTCCTGAATGTACCGTGAGGATACAGTCCCTCAGGTTAGAGCAGCCTTCCTTTACCTAGAAAGGCTGCAACAGCATAGCCATGGGAATGTAGGACTGGCATATAGTTTATGAGAGAGCCTCCCCAGTTTGAAGAATTGGAAGACATCAAGGCTTTACACTTGAATACCCTACAGAGTTTGTTACACAGGGCAGAGAAAACAGAACTGAGGAAACATAAGCAAATGTGCCTATATTTTTTATTTGCTCAAGGCTGGCCTACAAGCAAGTGTTACAGTGAACAAGCAACGTTCCTTTCTTTTGCTTTATACAAGGAACATTTACAAAAACCCCCAAATCTTGACTCTTTTAAATTTCAGTCACACCAGCATTTCATCTCAGTATTTCAAAGTATTTGCTGCTCTGAAGTAGATGTGTACTCCCCTTACAAACATTTTATAAACTGCACTGGAATACGTGAGAGTGTGGTCTGGATGTGTTGGCAACACATTCCCGTTGCTGAGGAGTCATTGTATCTTTTATAACTTTATAACTTGTTTCTCTTATGTTTGAAGAATAGTCTTGCAATTTGAATTTTTTCTTCCCCCCTCCTTTTTTTTTTTTTTGCTTGCAAAAGTAGCCTGTGTGTTTTACTGGCCAGCTTCTAAAAATGCTGCAGTGATTTACTTGGCTGAGACATGACTGAGATTTATAACATAGTGAAGCTGTGGATAAGGCAAGTGCAAAACTGGTGTTCCCCCAAATCCCACAATACTAGAACGAGGGGTCCCTTGTACAAACAGGAGAGTGGCCTAAAACTGTTAAGAGGAGCAGGCAGCAATCTCCTGGAATTTGTTGCCACAGTTTGTTGTGGAAGCAAGTGGCATCAGCAGGTCAGAAAGGAGTTAAGAGAGTTTCGTGAACAAGACCATACTCAGCTGCTAAAGGGAATGGGCTGGGAAGCTCCAATATCCTTAATAGGAGAGTCGGAGGTTCTCAGGAAGATGAGCAGCCAAGCCTCCACGCTCCCCTCCTGCCACTGCTGGGTGGAACCTCAGCCAAAGCAGCACAACTCTCCTGCGTGTACTGTGTGACTCCTCCGAGCTGTACATACAACATGACTCTGTGCCAAACTACCAGAATTTAGTATAACTGCAAGGATAAACGGCTGCCTTTCTACTTAGCCCCAGAATAATGTAGTCATTGCTCCTAAGTTCAGAGGAAAACACCTCTGCTGACTTTTTGTTTCTCCTTTTTAATAGCGAAGGGAGTTTTGACCTACTTGTACTTCCAAAGTATAGTTAAGCCTTGGGAATAACTATCAACAGCAAAGTTTAAATCCTTGTTCCCTGTTAACACTTAGTTTCCTTTTAGACTATATTGAGGTCCCTGAGAAGTATTTGATCAATGGCTTTCACAATCTCTGTTAAAAGAAATAGGATTAAAGTGTAATCAAAGAGAGGGAGCGTGCAGCTTAATTATAGAGCTCATGATGTACTGTTCTGCAAAACTCTGGAGAAGTATTAAGTGGAGTCTGACCTATTCCAAATACTTTCATGTGTCAGAGGCTGTTCTAGGTTCCCGGTACAAGCCAAGTATTTTGTATGTTGTTCTGTCTGATTATTCATCCCAAAAGAGACAGTCCATTTTTTAAAAAAAAATGGAGTTATTTCTGTAAGCTCTGGATATCTGACAACTCGAATGCCGCTCTGTGGCATGAATGTTCATCACCAGCGGTACAGGGAGTGACAGCTGAAGCCAAGAACTGAACTGCAAATTCAGCTCCACAAATACTGCTGCATGACTGTGAAATCTACAGCTAGTTGCCAATTTTTATTCCTGACTTGACATGCGACTGACAGTAAGAGGATGCCAAAGGGTTTAAGACAATTTTCCACTCTGTCTGTTCAGGATGTATTTAAGGCTGATGTGGGAAGTGCCGAACACTTTCTTCCTACCAGTAAAGAGAAGCCTAGGTAAAAAATGTGCTTCAGAGGGTAAAGAGAAGTAAACAGATCTTCTGATTGATTAAGACCAGAAATGCTGGATGAAGAGGTGTTAAAGGGCAGAATTTGCTGACATTTTGGTCGTGGCCAGTATCAGCGTGGGCAACCACCACACCCGGCGTAGTGGGGCTGATGAAGCGCTTTGGCTGGAGGATTGACGAAGAAAGATTTCAGAGAAAAGGGAACATTGAGGGAGAGAATAGCAGGACAAGAGGAGAAAAATACTGATCTGTCCTGGATAAGACAAGGCACATCTTTCAAACGTTATGAGTTTCTTGTGGAAGTAATATTAGCACTGTCTTGTGACACCCACGCATTACCAGGGTGCTGTACTGACACCTATGCTTTCAAAGGGCTCTTCACTAATCAGGACATGTTTTAGGTAAAAGCAACTCAGAATATTCATGGCAAGAGACAAATTATTTCAGTTTGGCTAAGGTTTCCTAGAGAACAGTGAAAAATGTCTGTGATGCCTTACAGTGCTAAGTTTGACTTTCCTGACCCCTGGCTTTATCTGCTGTAGGACACTATCTCAGACCTTTATTTCCCAGCCCAGCTGTGTTCACCACTCCAGCTCCTTTACACTGCCATCCCCTGTTACCTTTTAGATCCCCAATAATCACATGAGGCCTCGACTTCATTATTCATACATTGTTCTGATGGTGTTTTATAACAGAGGATTTAGAAATGAACTATTTATGTACTGATGAGTTTTCTCATACATCCCTGAAATCCTTATTTATGCTTATTTATGAAGTTTGCTCATCTCTGGAGATCCTTTGATGCTGCTTTGATACCGCAAGCATTTGGATGCTCATTTAATTCTTGGGAGTCTGTGCAGAGACTGGCATGTTTCCTTGCCACACACAGATGCATACAATGCCATTAATTAGTTTTCACACCACTTCATTTTCTGTTAGGAGATAAAGAGTACAAGTGAAAGGAAGCTTCTTCTCAAACTGCATGATGCTCCTAGCACTACAGGTAGGACAATGGGCACAGCAAAGAAAAATGCATCATTAACACCAAATTGAAAATTGGTTGGTTCACCCCCTCCCCCTTTCAGCTCCCTAGTTGGAATTGCACCCCCACTCCCCTTGCACAACACCATTTTTCAAGGTGTTTAGGGATCAGAAAAGAGCAGCTTTTATCATCTTTATCATGGCAGGGGCCAGGGTTGGCTGCAGTTTCTGTGTGCAAGGGAACTGGGTGACCTGGAGCAGAGCCTGTACGGTCACTGCTGCCAAGTGATGCCCCCTCCTTCCTTTGCAACACACCAGAAGATTATGACTTCGTTGTTATGAAGCTCTAAGGTTATTGCATCAGATTTTTAGTGACTCAATATCTTCACCTGTGGCATTTGATATTTAACAATGAGAGCCTTTTTCTTCACTATTTTTGCTGCTCTTGGAAGGACAGCAAGTCAAACTCCAGATCAGAGCATCAAAGAAAACATAGTTCAAGAGAAATGCTCGAGCCAAACATCTCAACCTTCAGATTTTATGAGAATTTTCATCTCCAGCAGCCTGAGTTAATACATCTTGCTGCAAGATCAGCCTCTGGATTTTGAGCTGGACCTGCCATGCTTCTTCCTGAATATAGACCACAGAGCCAAACAGCTGGACATGAGGGGCTGATTCACAGGCTGTTCAGAAACGTTGTTTAAATTGTTTCCATGTTGGGGGAAATGTCCACAGACAGATAAGAAAAAAATTTAACAAGCTCAACGTTGAAGCCCAGAGTTATATTTCTGAGCATATTCTCATAAGAACATTGTAGTTTGAAAAACCTCCCTTCTGTCTTTGGGTTTTGTTTTCCCCAGCATTCTAGAATTTTCCCCTCATTTCTTAAAAGCTTCTTGGTATGGGTGTATACCATGTCTCTCAATTTGTGCTTTGTTGGCACAGTGGACTCTAAGTGCTCTGTAGGAGGCAGTGTGCTCGGGTATTTTTGTAGCGACTGAGTGCTTTGATGAATTTTGTATGCTATTGATGTGTTTACAAACCCCGAGCTCCACTGGTAAGCATCAAACTTTCTTCCTCAGGTATTTTCCCCTAGTTTGGGTCATACTGAAAGAATAAATGGTGGCACAGGAAGAATCACATTAATAATTTAACAAAGTCTTGTATAACTTTCTAAGATACCCTCCTTCCCAGGGCTAAGCAAGATGGCTTTAGAATTGTATTTTGCAAGAGTTACTGATTCCTTACCCTGCCCTCTATATTCAGTCCACATTTTATGTGATACATGGGTTTGCGACATTTGAGAGCAGCGAAAAATGCAAGCATCAGTGAGGTGAGCATGGGCAGAATTTCAAGCATATGCCTGAAGTGCAAATGATGCCAGTGTGACTTTGGGGTCCCTCTGCTGTCCTAATGATGGATACTTCTTGAATCAGGACCAAAATGAACACATTTTTGGAAAAGTTAAGTGCATTAAACTGTCACAGGGATGAAAGAAAGGATAGTGATGTTGGGTTTGTTGTTTTGTTGGTTTTTTTTTTTTTTTTAAATCTGCTTATACCCTTACAGATGTGTCTAGACATAACATGTATGTTTTGAAGACTTTTTCTATAATCAAGGGTAAAAAAAATACCAAAAACTAAATTATTTGTGTCTAACACGTGACAAGAAAGAAATGCTGAGCTTCAGATACAAGTGGGTTTGTAATTACATCTCATTAATATCCCCACCCCAAAAATAGTAAATTAGTTGAGATAAACTGCTTTAATGGCTTCTGAATGTGTTTGGTTTTAATTTAATGAGTAGCTGCAGCTGGGAAAAAGCAGGAAAGTAATTGAAAATTCTGATTTCTTTAAGCAGAAACAAAATATTGCATTTTGTGTGTGCATTTCTACTTTCAAGTAGTCTTCAATTTTAAGAATTTAAATAACCTAAAGTGAATTTTTTTCCTTAACATGATATGATTTATTTGGTTCACTGAAAAATAACAAACAACTCCCTGAAAATGTTTACTTTAGACCCAAACTGAATAAATTTAGATAGATTTAGTTCTGCAACTAGTAAACTATATAGCATATGGTTTTATGGAACCGAAATGCACCCATGCAACACTGAGGTAGTACTGTTGTCACCAGTAAAACTGAACTCATGGCTTGTCACTCACTCATTACAGCAATCCCTGACCAACATGATCAAAATAGGATTCTCAACACAGATGCGCCCAAGTTATATGACAGTTGGCCTGGTTTTAACCTTAGAGATACTATAAAATAATTGTTCAGATAAACTAATGTCACCAATGCAGAAACATTCATTATTCTCTGATGCAGGGAAAGATGTGTTGAAGCATGTACTCCAAGAGCCCCACAGCTCGGTGCTGGTCCAGAAGCCTCAGCTGGGTGCTGGGAGCCCGACTGCACATCTGGGGTCAGATATAAGGGTAGACCAACAGGGAGAAAAGCTTGTCCTCATCTCCACTTGCCCTGTAGTTAACTCAGTACATTGCATGCAGAGGTTATGGGCAGCAGGCGAGATGAAAACATCACAATAAGCAGTAGATCCCGTGAGATTAACATACAAAATCCCTTAATGGAAATGTAGGTAACAGATAATTACAGATCGACAGAGCATGACTCAGTCTATTACAGGGCACCATTCCAGACATTATGAAAGGAAAAAGAGCCACAGTATTACCTTCAAAGAAACATGAATCAAGACAGAGAGCAGCAACAGCACTAAGTTATCAGACTATTTAGGCAATAAGAAGGACAGAGACTTATAGGCAGAGTTTTCCATCACTGGTCAATCTTTTACAAGGATCAGTTGAACTTCACACCCCTCTCCTGCATTGCCTTTCTTGAGGGCTGAGCAGAAGCCTTGGGCCAGGCATGGGGCAAGTACCATAGTAAAGTGCTCAAGGCTGAGAAGGAAATCAGACAGGAGCTTTTGAGCTAAAGCTTCTGCCAAAGCCAATTAACATGCAATGGCTGGGTTGCACCAGCTTTACAGGGGTAGGAGATGGCACAGAGTGACCTTGTCTTACCCAGCAGAGACAGCTCTGGGCAGGGTGTTCATGGAGCTAAAGTGTCAAGTAGTCTCATCAGGCCTACAACAAGGGCCTAGAAGAAAGTCTATCTGCCCAAACCATTCCTTGACCCATGGATCGGGGCTGTTTCTCCTGTACTTCAGTCACAATGAAACATGATCAAAATAGGATTCTCAACACAGATCTGCCCTGAAAGCAACAGAGCAGGGCTATGCACAGATCCATCCTGCCCTGCCTCCCCTCAGCCCCTGCTTATGCTGCTAGGATGTGGTAGCTGGGCAGAGGTCCATAGCCAGAGTCATGTCCTAGAGCAGAGTGCCATGGATACCCATCTGTCCATGTCTGCTTTCATCCTCATGTCTGGTGTCTGAGACCTTCTCCTATTGTTAGAGAAAGGCCACAGCCACTAAATTCCTAGGGCTGATCTTCAGGAAAGTTTCTCTTCATTTGGATTCACAGTCTCCATGTCAGGTGCAGCCCAGCTCACCTTTACCTACAACACAAAATCCGGCTAAACCCTTTGGGGTCACCGCTACCTGGGAGGGCATAGAAATCCTCTGATTGGCCCAAGCAGTCCAACTTTCCTGCTTGCTGGCAGAGTACTTTACCATGAAGCTGCTCTTCTACCCCAGACATCTTCCCATTGACCCCACGCCTCTCTCGAAGCCACACGTTCCCTCTTTTTAAAGGGGATCCCCCAAGGTCCTCTCTGGTTCTCACATTTCCATCAGCAATACAGCAGTGGCAGAGCTATGGCCCAGCAGGGGAGCTCAAGTGATTTTTCACTTCATTCTCATTAACAAAGTACCATCACCAAGGGCCATTCATTTGCTAAGAGCAGGGGTTAAGGCTCATTTCCAATTACACCTTGTCATGCCTCCTGTCTCAGCAGCAGGGATCTGATTCCAAGGGGAGGTGAGGTTTGGCTAGTCAAAACTGAGTGTTTGAACTATGTGAAGGTGGCTCAGCTGGCCTTCACTGCCCACAAGAGATTCAGCTTGCCTTTTTGGCAAGAATTATCAAGGTTTCTCAATCTATCTGGGTAATAGAAATTTCACATTTTCTGTAGCATGAAGGTAAGTGCAGCTGTGCCAGTGCTTTCCTCCTCGGGTTTAGCTCATAAAAGAGCTCTTCCACCCCAAGGGCTGTCTGTGCACCACCACAAATAGCTCACCCCACCATGGTATATGTGGCTTTATGTGCTCCCTACATTCTCCTTTGTCCCTGTCTCATGTTGACTTACATGTTACAGAACAGGGAAAGGAAGTTTATTAGTAGTTCCTCCATAGTATCTTTTCCCACAAGGTCACCATAAACATCAAATAAAGAAGGACACATGCTGGATATTAAAGGACAGTAACCATTATTTTCTTTTATATAGAGGCTCCCTGACACCCCCTCGACCCCCCAACCTATTCTTTTTGTGGTAGCAATAGCAGCACAGCTCCCCAGGAGCCATCGCAACTGCAATACTCTTCCTCTACCAGGGGAGTTCTGCAGTCTCTGCTGGGGGGTTGGGTGGGCTGCAGTAAAGTCCTAGTTTTAAAAATACAGCTATTGTTACAGTGAAGTGAACAGTTAAATGCTGGCATTACAAACACAAGTCCTGGTGTCACCAGCTCTGGCTAGTACAGTCCCTGGTAAATGGCAGGGTCACCCCACTGCCCCTTGCAGCTGGGCCTTCAGGGCTGGAACACTCCCCACTTTTCAGCGCTGCTGAAGGACCAACTGTTCCTGCCAACCTTGGTTCCATACCCCACCACATACCCAGGGACAGAGTCCAGACAGGAGGAGCAGGAACTGCTTTCTCTCACTGACTCTCGAGATCCCCTGTCACCTGCTACCAAGTTTCCAAATAAACACGACTGATTCCCCTGCAGCTCCAGGATGAGCTGCCACAGACACCCACAATCCTCTTACAAAGAGTGTGACTGTGGTCTGTCAGTGGATGGGACACGAACAGTTTTTTCTCCACCACGCCAGTCTCCCTGCCCTTCTCTCGACATGCCCAGCTGATGCCTTACACTGCACACTCTGGAACACAGACCATTCACCCAAGCACAGCACTGAGGGGCTGGCAACAAGTTATCACCACAGACTAACTTTTTGGAGCAATGAACAGATATCCAAGCACCCAATATTTCATCTTTAAAACAGGCTGCAAGTAATTACTATCTGCCCAAGTGCTGCCAGCAGGGATGCCAGAGTTCAGCCAAACTGGGAGGAACAGGCACATGCACCTGTAAAAGCCTCCCTTTAAATTTGTGAGGTTTTGTTTTTCCCTACTCAAAAAAGAACAAAGAGAAGATGCAGAACCTGTTACATCAAAGACTCTCAGCTCCCTGCCAGGGCGCAAGGCTGCCTTTCAAGGCAGGGCTGATGCCAACAGGAGGGCTGCAGTACCAGCACAACTGGAGCAACTGGAGGAATAGACCCCTGCCGAGGCAGGATTAAGGCCTGTTATCAGAGCTTGGCAGGAGGATCACATTTTTGTCTCAGCACCTGTGTCATCTGTCAGGCTCCTGGAGCAACTAGGTGAATATTTGCATGTCATGACCTGGGGCTAATCAGACTTGCAAACAGAACAGGGTCTGGGACCTGGAAGTGTTTGTCCTCTGCAATAGAGCACCGTGGTGATTTTTTCGAACAAATTTATTGTTCTATTGAGTTTTCTCAGTCTCTCCCTGAATCATTATTTGACCTCACATTAGTAGGGATTAAACTATATAAATATATATGTATATTTTTAGGACGGTAGAAAGTGAGGTCTTACCTAATAACTACACTCCTGAAGCTGGGATTTAAAAAAAAAAAAAAAAAAACCAACCCAAAAACAAACAAAAATACCCCCACCAAAACCCACAGCAAGAATCACAGTCTGGTGCCAGAAGTGCTCAAAGCTGAACTGCGCTCCAGAGACACAGTACCACTGATAAAACCACCCGGTCTGTGGCAGCATCCAGTGTCCATCGATGGTACTGCAGCAACCCCCTCACACACACATACCTCCCACCCATCTCTCCGCAATTTGTCACAAGAGGAGGAGCATCATCATCCTGCCAGGCCGTGGAGAGACAACAGCAATGCCTGGACAATCCCAGAGGGTCAGCAGGTGCTGGACAGGCCACCAAGATACAAGAACAAACAGCAAAGCACCCTCAGCAGCAGAAGGTCCTCTGAGATCCTGCTAGGGTAGTGGGGGCACTGACTTTGCAGGTGTGCTATGCCATAGCTGCTCAGATAGGAGGGTAGACAGCAGCTTTCTCCTTTGTCACAGCATTAACAGAGGGGAAGAGCTTCCCAGAGGCAGAGTCCAAGCCTCAGCTGTGTTCAATAAAAAGTGGAGTGAGTGTGTCACACCTGGAGTCCCACCACTGATGCTAAATCTCAGTATTTGCATCCAACAACAGCATAAACTGAAAAGCTGTCCCCAAAACCTACAGGTACAAAGCCCAATTCATCTCAGCTGCACTTCTCTGTCCCCTAACATCTTCCTCCAGTGACCGCAGAAGTAGGCAGACAACAGTCTTCAAGGAAATCACTGATTCAAGCTCCCTTTTATCTCTTATATCAAGGGGACATGCTGAAGCTGTGCCCAAGCCATTTAGTGAGGGGTGATGGCCCCTGCAGAAAGACAGGGAGCTTTTTCAGAGCAGCCTGGCTCAACAGCAGTTTCAGGAGAGGGGGAGGGAGAGCCAAGGCTAATGGACAGCTAATGGACAGAAACAATTTATTGGGACAACTCAGTGTCAGTGCCTCCTTGCACAGATCTCTGTCAGTGTAATTCATTGCAGGAACAGCTGTTGGGCTCAGCAAAAACAGGCTGATACAGACACCCCTCCTGAAAAGGGGATGGGTGCTGCAATATCAGGAACTCGGGAATCTCAGGGAAGAGGAAGGAATAACTTTACTGAAGTTCGTGTACAGCTCCGCTGTTGGCACCTCTAACTTTAAGCAAGATTTCAACAAGTAAAATCAGCTTTTGTGGCTGGGTCATACCTCTGAAGAGCCCTGGAACCACAAGATGCATTTTGTTCACTTTAGCAGACCTGACACCCTCCAAAGGTTGGCACAAAGAGTCTCTCATGACCTTGCTCCAAAACAAGCCTATCCAGCAAGACAGGAGCATCATCCCCAGGGCACCTGGGTGCCTGTCCCGGCGTGTGCCCAACAGTCACAAGAGGGAGCCCGAAGCCCAGGAAGGAACTGCATCCCCACAGCGACACCCGTCCCAATCCACTCCTCCTGGCAGAGACGCGCTGTGCAGCGCTGTCCCCCCCTGGGTGACCTCCTTCAGCCCCTCCTACCTCCTTTTTAATGGGCCATTATCATCATCACGAGACAAATTTGGAGCTTCCGCTTGCCGGCTTTAACTGTGAATTAAGGGTATGCCTAGAAACGGAGGGTGACAGGAGGATGCGTTTGCAGGGCAGGGCCCAGGCAGCTGATGGTTTTGTCACAGATGACTCCACAAAATCATCCTCCCAAAGAAAGGCACTATGTTCTCTGGGAAGAAGGCCAGAAGTGTCACAGCCAGCCCTTGCCATGATACTGACGTTTCGGTTGACTCCCAATTAAGCAATTTTAGCTCAGAAAGGGAAACACTCTATTACACAGCACCACTGCTTTCCTCGCATCCCTGGGAAACCACAAGCTGGGTTCTAGATCCAACTCTGTTACAAGCACTGAAGCTGTTCCTTGGGGCCAGCCTCAGGTTGTTCAGGGCATCCCTCCATGCCCAGCAGAAACTCAGTTCTGATTCTGTCTTCCAAAACTGGGGCTCTGCCAAAGCCCTGCTCACTCTAGAGACTGAAGGAGCTGATTTCATTGAAGCACTTGCCCCTCATTACCCTGAGGTAATGCCAAAGAGATGCCTTGGAGCATCATCCTGGAGCTTTAAAACAAGCAACTCTTTATGCAATATCTACCTCTCTATATGGATATATCATATGCCTCCCCCACTCTCCCTTTACATATTGTGGTAACCCTTACCTCCCACATGCATTTTATACGCCTTCCCCAACATTTTTAGAGCAGCCTTCAAGACACAAAGACCAGCCACAATTACTGCAGCTACTCCCATGAGAAGCTCTTAAACCACAAAACTTATCCCAGGGGGGAAAAGAAAACAACAAAACCCAACCCAACCCAAACCACCAAACACCAAAACTCACACCACAAAGCAAACTCCTCACCTTCTTTTTGCTTCTGAATCAGTAAAAAGAGCCAAACACTTCCCCTGGGCTTCTCTTTAAGTCCTTGTGACAGGGATGGGGGGGAACTGTTGGCTGATTCCCAGCACCTGGGTGCCATTTCACCCCAGATCAGGCTTGGCTGTTCTCTAATCCTTAAAGGACCCAACACACACTGACACCCTCCCGCTGCTCCCTGCAACCGTCACCATCTGTGTCTTCTCAGCCCCCATGCAATACTCCTACAGTTCTCCCACCTACTCCCTGATCAATCTTTTTCCTTGTCCCCTTAGCTCAGCCTTCCCTCCTATGTTCGGTTCTGGACCCCCTCCAATACAAGAGAGGCACTGGAAAAAGGCAGAAAGTTCAGTGGAGAGACACCAAGAGAGTTGGGGGCTGAAGCATTTGCCCTGTGAGAAGAGGCAGAGGGAGGTGGGCTTGTCTATCCCAGTGAGAAGGCAGCTCCAGGAGTACGTAAGGGCAGCCTACCAGTTAAGAAGCAGCTTACTGAGCAGACCAGATAGAGCCAGGCTCCTCATGGTGGTACCTTGTTGCCTGCAGGCTGCAACAGTACCTGACTTGGAGACAACGCAGTTGAAAGAGAAGAGGTTGAAGCCTGCTAGAAGGAAAAATTTCTTTACAGTGAAACCCTGGGACAGGTAGCCCAGGAAAATCATACATTCTCCACCCCTGGAGGTTTTCAGTGCTAGACCGGGTAAAGTCCTAATCAACCTGAGAGACCTCAGAACTGACCCCAATGAAGGTTGGACCAAAGTCCCTTCCAACCTGATGAAGCCTGCCTTCTCTTAGGGAAAAAAGGGTGTACCAGAATGATCACCAAGTCCAGAGCTTCCTCGCCAGTGTGGCTGTGGGAGCCCTGTAGTCAGCACCACCACCCTAGAATCATCCCATGACAGCTAGAAAAGCCTTGTCAAACACTGAATATCAAGGGAAAAAAGTAGGACAAGGGATTCAACTGAGTTGTGACAGTGACACGTGCCTGTGCTGGCTGAGGAGAAGGAAGTGGTGGAGCACACAAGTTAAATGGGCCAAAAACCTGGACACAGTGATGTATCAGCTGCATCACCAGCAGCATGAAGCTGTGAGGTGGAAATACACCCTCCCCTCTGCCATGTGCGTAGCCTGGTCACGGGAGGGTGCTCAGCTGTGAGCCATAACATCTTTTTGGTAAGAGCAACCATGCACAAATTTAATTGTTCCATTATTTTAACTGTTGAGGGGGACTTAGTGAGATGCAAGAAGCACAGGGCACTCATTCTGCTGCAAGGGGCAGGTCTTGACAGCAGCTGAGATGCTGGTGCAGCTCCCACCTCTGTCCTGTAGCTGAGGACGTTTTCTCTCCAGGGAGAGAAAAATCTGTGAAGATTCTCCTGTTATCTAATAGAAGAGAGATCTCAAATCTATATGACTCACTCACCTTTCAAAGCTGTAAAAAAAAAAAAAAAATACCCAAGCTCCAACACATCTTAAAAGGTGGAGGAAGGAAATGGAAGGAAATCAAAGGAAAAATAGTGGCTGCTGAAGGTTTGGTTTCTGGTTTGGAATATGTACAGGGAGGCAGCCAGAGACAGATGTGAGCTCAGTCTGAACAGTCTTTGGCCACTGTCATACTCCTACCCTGGCATCCATTAGCCCTGCCAGGAAGGTGAGCCCAGTGCTCTGAAACCAAGAGTGAGTGGTTCAGCACCAGCAAAACATCACCCTCATCTCAGTTAACCAGAGTGATGTGCTGGCTCAGCTGGAAGGATGGATCACAACAGAAGCCACTTACTCAGTGTAGCATTACCTCTCTTGGCCTCTCCTGGAGAGGAAATTTTGGGAAGTTATGTCAGTTGGGGGAAATCATCTCCTCAAAGGAGGTGACTCCCATTCTCTGTTCCCCCAAGACAGGTGGAGGAGATTGTAGTTGGGTCTGTAGAGGTACAAAGGTGGTTTTATTTGCTATGTGCACTGAAAGTTTCTGTTCTGTTGTGATCTATCCTTGTTATCTCGGTCCCCAGATTAAAAAGTATTAGATACTGGAATGTGCTGCGAGATTTTTTGAGTCACTGAGGACCATCTCAGGCATAAAGATATCCATCTGTCATTAAGATGTCTCTTTCCATCTTAAAATGGGGTCTTTTTGCTCCTGTACTCTGAATGTGGTGCTGGTCCAGAGCCACACAATGTAATAGGATCATTGCAAGATAACTCAGGCAGGAGAGGATGTGCAGAGGTCATCCTGCTCCAAGCAGAAGGATTGATGAGAAATGTCCTCCCACTTTCCCAGCATGTCTTTTGTGACCACTTCCCTTTGTGCAGGAGGTGCTTCTTGCTCCTCTCAAGCTTGGCCGTGTTCTGGATGTCTTGCTGTTGAGTTTGCTGATGTAACGTCTGAATTTGAAACCAAACAAGTGCACTTCCCCTGGCTGTACAACCTGAGACACAGAGGGCGTTAGTCTGCTTCCAATCAGAGGTGGCAGATTTTGCAAGAATCCAGTAAACTAGGGTGGGAAAAACATCAGGATCAAAGACAGTTGGTCTGAGAGAAGCTCCAAAACAGCCAATGCAGATTTTTACCTGTGCGGTTCAACCACTGTCTGGCTGCTGCCTGTGAAGGTACCCAGTGACAAAGGATTTGCCAGAATTGGCATCACAAATGTGAATTATCAGAAGAGAAGCCAGCACTAGGTGTGCTGAGCACATTGTTAAGGCCTCTCTTTTTAGGCACTGAGCTCCCTTGAGTTCAAAGCATGGATTGTGGCATGATAGGCAAACACTCAAGCTCTGTCCAAACAAGGTCCAGAGGTTTAGATGCTCAGCATTTAGGTGCTTGCAAAATATGTTGACCCCTGAGGCTCATGATAATATCTAAAGCTCCCTTTGAAAGTTAAGTGCTTAACATAAAGGAGCTGGTGTCTCATTGATCTGCTGCCAGTGTTTTAACAAGGAGAAGCCACAAGTACTTCCCTGTGTAAATTTTTCACAGTGAATGAGACTAAAGAATTCATTTTCTCATGTTTACATAAAGAAGGATTCTCCAGTCAGCATGAAGAAGAGAGAGGGCAGCAGTGTGAAACGTAAAGAAAGGAATAAAGCCTATGTGCATTAAAAACTGTAAATAAAAATAAATACAGATACTTGTGTCTAGAAAATCAAGGTCTCTGCATGATTCAGGCAGAGTTTATCCTAGAGGCGGGGAGAGGAAGCCCACAGCTCTTCTCCAGGGTTGGTTGTTTTTTGTTTTTTTTTTTTTTTAATTATTGACACTTTATACAATCTGGTGCTCTTCTAAATATAATTTTATTAGCATGAGAAGGCACTTGGCAGCAGGAAACTAATGCTGGTGAGTTCACAGTTTTCAAGACAAAGCGTTCTCCTAGAAGGGAGAAGAAAGACTGATTTGGAAAGACAAGCCTCGCAGCTTCTGCCTAAAACCAGCCTCCACCTGCCATCTTCTTGTTGCAGGCTTAAATGGAGCAATATTTCCCAGCCTCAGCTTGTTTGTCTCTGGTTACCAAAGGAGATGAGGCATATGCAGTCACGCTGTTCACCAGCTCTCCTGTCACCCTCCCACAATAACCTCCCAGAGAGGAAGGAACATCTCTATGGAGGCTGGGTAAAGAATAAAGGCGCTCTCTGTCACACACCCCCTGGGATGGGGAGAGTTGGGCAGGAGCCCACGAGTAGTTGTGCTGCTTGGCTGCCCGGCAAGCGTGTGCCAGTTTGTCAGGCAGGAGAGGACAAAAGAGCTACGGCTGCTGGGGACGGGAGGACAGACCCTGCAGGAGCAGTGGGAATGGCTGCTCCAGCACAGGGAGCACCTTGCTTCCCGGGAGAAGGGTGAGGTAATAGCACAGAAGAGCGAAGCCACTCATTAGGCTCTAGCACGGCTGCATCAAAGCGCTTTTCTGGATGCTAAAGGTAAAAGGAATCCAGCCAACGAATCGTGCTGAGTTTTATTTTATTGAGCAGAGGCGGTGGAGATGAGGGCAAGCGGCTGTCTCTGTGCACAGGCGTCTGCAGCCGCTGCTGTCGGGGGCTTGTTGCTGCTCAGTGACAGTGAGGACTCAGCATTTCCCCATGTGCTTCAATCTTATTTTCCCTCCACTTCTCCTGTACAAGGAGCAAGACAAAGCAGTTTAAGACAGACACAGCACTCGGGACAAGTTGTTCATCTGTCCAAACAGGACCATTTGCCTGACCCGTGCCAGTGTACCCTGGAGCCTCACAGGGAACAACAAGCTATTTTCTCCTCTCCTTGCTCTTCTCTGTTTTCCTCTAGGATAAGGCAGATTTGCGTATGCACCAAATGTTAAGGGCTGCTAAGGAAAAACGGATGTTTTTCAAGCGCCTTCAGTCCAGGAGTGCTGGCTTCTATTGCATCTCCTTTAAAAGGTGACAGAGCTCAGGTAAAGGAGAAACTCAGGTTTTACCCTCTGAGATTTTCTGTCTTGTTCTGCAAAGTCCATTCAGACTTTTCAGGAATAATTTGGCACAGCTCAGCTCCTGCATTCCTCCAGCCACTTCTCAGTACTCAGCAGTGTGGGCAGTGAGAGTTGCAGCCTGTGGCGCATAGTGGGGAATGTGCATCAATTTACTGCCTGCAGAAGGTACAGGCAGGATGCAATTGCCTACCGGGCCCCGTGCTGCCTCTCAGCATGGCAACCAGCAGCATACAAAGCCTAGAAATGAATTTAAATTAACTTGCATTCATGTGGCTCTGTTCCAAGGAGGAAACATTCCACTTGGCACAATTTATGGCCTGGTCCATACAAGAGGAGCAGCCTGGCTGCAGGGCCTCCCCTCTGTGAAGAAGAACATTACATACGTGGAAACGGAGCCAACTCTCACTGTTATTTTGATCCCTTCTGCTTTCACTTACAGCACTGCCTTGCAGAAGGCGCACTTGTTCCCGTACGTGATGCCATCCGTGCCGCAGTGGGGGTTGGACTCCCTCGTGCAGTACACACTTCTGTTTATGAACTCTCTACAAATCTGAAAAAGGAATATATAAAAAAAAATCAAACACCCCAGACCCTTTCAGGACCCCCATACTCTTTCTTTCACTTTCCAAATTGGATACAAGGTCACTAATATAATGTTTTTTTTCTGACAAGAGTACTAAAGTGGCAGTGATGACACTGCCCATTTACTGAAAGAAAAAGCCCTGCCAGAAATGAGCAGAAGCAATGTTTCAGAAGAGTTTTTGTCCCATGTGTGAGGAGGGAAAATGTAGTCACCTGGGATAAATCTTGATCTCCCAGAGACAGAAATGGATTAGCCTAGGCATGCAGGACAGGAGTCAGCACTGATGCTCTTTCAGGCATTTGGCTCCAAGTTAGTTCAGTGCTGCACGGCTTCATGCATCTTGCAAAACTGTGCTCTCAGCTTGCTGCTTGCTGAGGTTTCTGCCTTCCCAGCAGAAGGAATAGAAACCAATAGTCTATTGGGAACTAAAAATGGTGTCCAGGAAATTTACAGGTATTTTGTCTCTGGACAGATCCCAGTGAAGGACCTCATTTGGGGGAATAAAACACTCTCAATAGTCCATTTGTTCCATGAGAAGTTTGGACAGCAGAAGAGCTGACCAAAGTGGTGCTGCTACAAGCACAACACTGTGCAAGCACCCTAGACCTAATCATGAGAAGCATTTGTTAAACTAACCATTTATTTGCTAATGTAGTAATACATAATGTCCCCTGTACAACAGTGAAGTCTCCAAAGTATTGGGTCATCCTGGAAAGACCCACCTGCTCCCAGCAGACATTAAAAACCATTTACCAGGCACCAAGATCTCCGTTACAAAACCATTCCTGTAGAAAATGCGGATAGAGTAAGCAGAAAGAGCTGCACTAACCTCTTCAATGTCTTGACCTGCTACATCTGGAAAGAAAAAAAAAGCAACAAAAAAAAACAAACAGAGATTTTACATGTCAACATTATTTTCTGACAGAGGCTGAGCTAAAGCCACAAACCTCTTATACAAACCACAGTGAAACATACAGCAGGTTTTTCCTACAACATCATCCTGTGCAGCGGAGGAGGGGGCAGGAAATACATTATCTGAATTGCTTTTCAGTATTTTGCTTTTTTGAAAAATGTTACTAAAATACCATGTAATCAGTCATTCAGCTGCTAACTGCACCTCAGACACATAACCCAATCTCCTGGAAGGCAGCCACTCCTGGGGAAGAGAGCTGCCATATCGAATCTGGAGCCGTGCTCAACAGAGATTTTAAAGCTATATTGACTTTTGAGGCTTTTAGGCTCTGCCCCTCTGAACAATGAAAATGGCTGGTCCTGCTAACAAGGGTGTACTGTGGAGAAGGAGACGCTGTGACCAGCTTGACAGCCATCCTCAGCACAGCCCAGCAACTCTCCCAGAACAACTTCATCCTTGGCAAGATACAAAAAGACATCATGGGATGATAAAGAGCAGGACAAGCAGTGCAAGTGCAAAAATACCCACTGTAACCACTGGCTTGAAGATAATCAGTTCATCCTCTTTATATTTCTTCACTGCAAAGACTGCAGTCGGGCGCATTGGCTGAGTCAGAGCTGTGGGACAGAGCGACCCTGCAATGTCTCTAAGGGGGAGCCTGACACTCAAGGGTGGATTGAATGCAGATTTGCAGAATCTGAGTCACAACAGTCTGGGAAAAATACCCATCATCTCACAAAGAGATGGGGAAGCAGAGATTTGGATGGGAGGCAGTACCTGCTGGGTCAGTGGGATATCCAACTGCGATGTTGCTCAGGTGGCCCTGGGCAGGAGGGAACCAGAGGCAGAAGAGAGGAGGACCTTGTCCTACACTTAGGCCCCCCACACATGGGAAATCACACCCAAGACTCAGTCAGCTGGGCCATCCTCCATCAACCCATCCTATTTCTTCTGCCAATTGCATCACCCTTCAGTGTTTTATCCCTGGCGCTGGTGTATCATGTTCCTGGGTTAGGTTGGGCTGCCTTAACTGTAAAGTCACTATGAAGGGTATCTGCATGTTATTTACAAAATAGCTCATTCGATAGCTTTTATAAATATTACATGCAGCTACGCAAGACTTTGTGATGATGTCTCTTGACATTTGTTTATTTCATAGGAGATCACAGAGTTTGCTGCTATTCTGCCTGGCCTTGGAAGGAAGCCTCAGCACTCTGATGGAACCCAGTCCCAATTAAGACTCAATTAGGGACAGATGAATATTTCATAATGAATAATGTGTACAAAGTAATTCACCTCTTCTCCATGCACAGCTTGCAATTTTCTCAAGTGAATTCTTTATTCAAATTATTCACAGAAAAACAAGTATAAATAATTCTTGTTCTGCATGTTCTTCAGTAACTGCCACTGCAAACCTTTCAGAGCTGGGTCAGCTGGACACAAGCAATTGATAACACTGACATGACCTATATGTTCAAAAACCATCACTCAGCTTCCCCAGATCATCAGAGAGATATGTAAATCTCCAGATAAATAAATGCTGGATCCTTTTCATTTTCCCTCTTTGTTCTGACTCCTTGAGGACATTTGAATTTAATTTTTAAGCTTTTCTCTGCAACATAAGTGAAAACCAAAACTTTCATCTAATTACATTTCCACATCTCCAAGGAAAACACTAAATGCCAAGATGCTTAGGATCAAAACAGGAGCTGATGACCCTGAGGTGAATGAGTTTCTTCTCTAACTGGTTCAGCAAAACTCTCCAGCGAACATTTCTACCAAAAAAATTCATAATTACACTCTGCTTTGGTACATTTGCTGAAAGAGCAGCCTAGAATTTGCTCGCTCTGTCTCCCAGTGACACCTCCGCTGCGTTATTCACTGCGGAGGCACACGAGGAGTGGAAATATGTCATGCGAGCGAGCAAGTCCCACAGACATTTTCTACTTGCTCAGCTTTATCTTCAAGCCTGTCATCCAGTGATCAAGGCTCTCTGAAGTTTGCTGTTGTCAAGAAAGATTTGGGTTTGGTTTTTTGTTGGGTTTTTTGTTGTTTTTTTTTCCTAGGCTAGGGAAAAGATCACTTACCCGAGAAGAAAGAGAGCAGCAGGAGGCTGAGAAGCACTAAGGCACCTGTTGCCTTCATGCTGCGGGTAGGTCTTTAGTCCAAGCCAAGTGATCTGCGCAGAAGATGTTGTCTCAGCACCAGAGCCCACAGTGCACACTCAGACCTGCCTTTCTGTGTATTTATGCGCCCATCCGTAGCTGTCCTCATTCCCCACCTTAATTGTGAGAACTTCTCCACTTCATTTCTAAAGCCATTATTGGTCCTGGCCGTGTTTATGGTGCTTTAGGAATGCTGCCCTGTCCACATCAAACCTAGAAAGGGCTAATTATATGAGTGATAGACTCGGGCTTGTAATACCTTTCTTTTTTTTTCTAAATAGTCACAGGATTCTCACAAGGGTGAATTTTCAAAGCGGTGATTCATCAGGGAAGCTGGTAATTTTCATTCTCTGGGCCCTCTCTGAATGCCAGCTCCAAGGCTTTGAGTGCGGCGTGATGACACTCACTAGACGTTACGAAATAAATCACAGCATGAGAATATGTTGTCTGTGAAACCAATTATACGTTGTTCCCTGGCTATTTTTGAGGATGGTTCTAAATTTGTTGGGTTGGGGTGGAGAAGCGCTCCGATGTGACATGCTCTCATAGCTGTGTGCACAGTCCCAGATAGGACTGCTGACTCTCCTCCCTGAACTATTTAAACTCTAGCTGTCAATGTTTTCCAGTTTTTTCGCATTCACAAACATATGTTAGGGCTCTGCTCCCACAGCAAGTGCCAATGAAGGGAGTTTGATGGGGAATCGGGAGGTTTGAGCTCTATTTCCAGCTGAGTCTGCACAAGGATTTGTCTTCAGCTGCACCATTTCCAAAATATCTGTTCAGATAAGAATAATAAAATTTTAGCCCCTTTTCCTAAGGAGACAAGGCTTATGAGAACACCACGTATAGATATATCTGCTTACTAGTCCCCCCTGTAAATTTTGAATCTACTAGATCTATCCAAATTTGACATAGGAGTGAAAAAAAATAAGATAAAGCCAAATATTTTTATATATTTTTCTAGCTACAAAGGAAAGATCCTACTAACATCCTCAGCCAGCAAGGGGGAAAGTTTCTTCAGGAGAGCACTGTTACGAAGGCCCTACATCTGCGAAATCGTTACAGTATGCAGCTTGCCAGACATCTTAAAATCCTCACAGCAGAGAAATCGTGACTGACAGGTGAATTCTCAGATGTCTATTAAGGGTGAGCTCACAACACAGCCTCTCATATAATTTAGCTATCAAGTCAGTCAGCCGCAGCGCCGTTCAAAATCACGCTTAGTTCTGCCACTCGCAGCACTACTTGTTTGCCTTTTCTGGTTTCATACGTCACTGCTCACGACCACAGCCTTAATGTCTCAGTCCTTTATCTACCCAAACGTTTCGGTTGGTGCAGCAAAACTGACTGGCTCAAGCCTTTGCAAAGGCACAGCAGGGACCAATCCCTTCCAGGCTGAGGAGAGGAAGAGACTAAATTACCACTGCATCATTATCATTATTACCCCTTTCCACTTCTTTATAACATCTGAAACAGGCCACTTGCTGGCCTAGGTGAGGAAATCTTTCTGTTCCTCTGACTTCTCTGAAAATCAGGGATAGAAGGACGACACCTGGACCTCACTTCACAGTCTAATGGGTGTAGCTGGGCAGAGTCTTACTGGTCTCAAGCAGAGTACTTACCTGTGCTGGACCAGTATTCAATCTTATGTGATGCAAGCCTTTCCATCTTCTAAAGAGCTCTTGCTTAGAACTCTAGAGGTATCTGGGATAAAGCTATATACTCAGTTCTTGCCATTTCCCCTCCTTTTCCCTGTAGGTGAGCAGCTCTTCTTTGGACTTTTCCAAAGCCTCCTGAGCTCCTAAGCAAGTATCTGGCTTCCTCAGGCAGAAAAAAACCCTTGCAGAGGAGGCTTGCTGTAGGAACTTGCGTTGAAGACAATTTCCTGCTACAGCCAAAACTCCACTGCTCTGTGGGCACTCTGTAAACATCTTGGCCAACAAGAAATTACAGCAGAGCTTGGTCCTGCACTGACAGGTCTTTCTTCACATCCACTAGCTACTTAGACTGTTCCTTAATTATTTTTGACACACACACATAAGCAGTGAAAACTCTCATGACCCTCCACTTTGTCTTTTCTTACGAGCAGGCGCAAAGGCACAATGTGATTTATACTGCCTGTACTAACAGGAAAAAAACCTGAAAATAAGAAGTTACAATCCTCTTCCTAGGACCGAGCATTGCTCTGTGCTAGTACCAGGGGAAGGACAAGCCTCTTATCTTCTGCTGGAAAGGACCTAAAAAATTCCTGGTGAAGAAATTATCTACTTGAGGAAACAAGATCAAAAAAAAAAAAAGCTTGGAAGCTAGAGATTTTGTCCTAAATATCAGCCTTAGCAGCAGATATGTTGCTACATAACCAGAGAATAGGAGGTGGAGAAAGGAAGAGCAAGGGAGTGTGTGAGCCACAGCACTTGGGACTTTTTCCCTGTGCTGCTTGCATATTAACTCCTTAACTCACACAAAAAGATGTCACATCATCATGAACATTCGTATAGATCATTGCTCCTCCAGTGCACTCTTTAGGCTACCACAAAGATGTTATCTCCATACCTTTTTTCAAGATAGATACCATCTTGGAGCCACCAGCACATTTTCTGGGCCTTCTTTCCTAGCACTAGAAAATCCAAGACTTCTTCCAGTAGGGTCTGCTATCCTACTTCTGCCTCAGATACCCCAGGTACAACTTTTCATATGTCTTCTCCAAGAAGCTGAAAGCCTGAGCCCCATATAATTTCTCCTCGGGTCCTCATTAGGCTCATTACAGCCTTGCCTAGCCTGCTGCAATTTTCTGCTGATCAACACAGTCTCAATGGACACACCCTTCAAGGAAGCAACAGTTCCTAATTTTCTTCCCTATGAGATAGCCTCCTCCCTTTGCCATAAGCCTCCTTTTTCTAAGGCACTGCCAGACCTGCCCTTTGCCCAGGTGTGACCAGATAGGGCTGATCACTGCTGCCTTTCTCTTCCACACTTCCCCATGTTCACCCCCCCATGCCAGGGCCCCTGAAAGGACCAGTTCCTCTAAGACTCAGTGCTGTTGCAAAGACAGATCTATTTACACTCTGTAAGATACCAAAATGGTAGTAGTTTGTAGCAGCTTGGATTCTCTTCTGATGGTTGGTTATGGAGTGACATGCTCTTGTGAGAGCTTGGGCTGGCGTGCGATTCGTGTTAAGCTTCACTTTTTATTGTCATTTATTTCACAGCTTCTCCTGTCTGACACATAAGTACATAAAAGCCTGAAGACCATTACCCCTGCCCTGAAAAATCTCCCCAAAAACCAGTCCATGGCAAAGAGAGTGGCTGCATTTCATTTATTGATCAATCAAAGCAGAGAGCAATGCATAGTAGTTGAGGGAGCAGGGAAGAGCATGTCTGATTATAGGATTTGTAAGGGAAAAATCAGGGCGAAGAGTATGGGTCCAGCGCTTAGCATTCACCAATGTGTCTGAGGAACAGATTTCCCCGGCTCATCCTGAAGAGAAGAGGGAGACCAAAGTTACAGTCATGGACCTCTGTTTTATAGTTTAACTACCCAAATAAGTCAATGTTCCTGTGTCCTCCAAGTTATAAAGTACGTTGCTTAATGTTTCCCCTCCTTCCCAACTCCCCAGGTTACATGCATTGTCAAGTGAAAGAGTTTTGGGACAAACCCCATGATTCTGGACACCTTCTATGTCACAATTTAAATCACTCTGGCAGGGAGGGAGTCAGCTATGCTACAAGCCTGCAAACAGGGATCTGGATTTAATTGCAAGGGAAGGAGAAGACTCACTCGGGCTTAAGATCTGCAGTGACTGGGAGATGACGGAGGAGTGAGTGTCCAGAGAGGAACGTGGGGCAGGGATGGATTTACTGAGGGACTAACGGGATCTCTGGGGCTTCCACACCAGCTACTACCACTGCATGTGTGCTCTGGCTCCTCTGGTTTCATAGCCACACGGTGAGCTCCATACTTACGAAACTGCATTGCAGAAGTGGCACTTGTTTCCATAAGTTCTGCCATCAGAGCCGCAAAGAGGGTTATAGTCGGAGGTACAGACAAGGTTGCCACCCTTCTGCTGGGTGCAGTTAATATCCTAATAAGGGAGTAACAACAGGTTTTTAAGTTTTTGTTCCCTGTACTTTCCTACATCAGTGCTTTATGTTTATTTAATGTTTACGATATGGCAAAGCATAAAAGCACTTTTCAGGTGCAGAGCTCTGTTGTTCTAGCAACAACACAAACTCGAAGGCAGAGAAAGTGCTTGCCTGGAGCAGCCTGAAGTGGGGAGAAGGCAAGGTGTGCAGGGGAGAAATCTAATAAATGCTATTATAAATAGTGAAATGACCATGCTTGTATTTCCAGGCTGTCCCTCTCACTGGCCCCTTCCCCCGTATGTGAAGGTCTCAGCAGCCACTGACTCCTGCGTTCCCAAGTCAGAGAGGGAACTGCATATGGAAGTCATAGATTTGGTTCGGTATCCTTTGTCCCTGACATATTTCAACTAATTCTCCTCAAATCCTATTTCCAGGCCAAATGTACCAGGACAGTGCAGGCGTTTCTATTATTTATTTATGATTCAGTGAATTTGTGTTGTAAAATGCATTGTAACTGCAGTGAAGAGTGTAGATTTACCTCATTTGCCTGGTAGCATGCTCCCATGTTGCGCAGGTTAATGTCCAGTCCATTCCTTTGGGAAAAAAGTGAGCAGAGAATGAAACAGCTGTTTCATGAGTCCAGCTACCTCGTTACGCTCTAAATACCAACAGGAGCATCTACTGATCCAGAAACTGCCTCCATGACCCAGCCCCTTCACTTACGCCACGGCGTTGCAGAAGTGGCACTTGTTTCTGTAGGTAACTCCATTGGTGCCGCAGATGGGTGTGTACTCCATGCTGCAGGGGATCAAGGCACCACTGGTTGATCTCAGGAAGCCAGTACAGTCGAGCTGAAACAGCCACAAAACAACACTTTGATCTCTGCTTCCCTTCACATCAGTCCCATGCCGTGGAGCATGGCACAAGAGAAGTCTCCCCCTCTCCTTGGAGATGGAAAGGGAAAGAAACTTCCAGCCCCAGCATGGTGGAGTTGGAGGAGCTTGAACAGTTGAAATCCTGCACGTGGGTACAGGGTGATCCTGGAGGATCTGCTTTTTTCCTGTCCTGAAATGGACTTCATCCCTATTATCTTGGAGATTTCCATCATGAAGGATCTTTGCCTAAAGTGCTTTATGCGGCAGCAGTGTTTACTGTGTTTACTGTCCATGCCGCTTGGAAATGGAGTTTACGCTCACCTCCCTGTTTCTGCAATTACTCTGAGTGTACTGAAATGGAAGTCATTGTATTATGTTAAATTGCACAGCCAGAGTGTTTCTTTACTTGCTCTCTCTAAACTAAAAATAGAGATACTTCTCCACTTCACAGCAGCTGCATATATTGATAAACAAACTTTATGACAAATGTTCTGATTGATCATTTTTTCTATTACAGAATTATGATTTAGTCAAAATCCAAACTTCCTCCGGGGATTTCTTAGCTTCAACAAACCTCTAAGTCTAAGTCTAAACAGAATTGTTTTGATAACACTGAAGCATTATTGAAATCAAGAGTTTCCATTCTTAAGTCTGGTGTTATACACAAGACAACATTTTAAAACTTGTTGATTTTTACTGTTCAAACAAAACTTAAATGAAATTCTTGCAAATCTGAAATTCTTCAGCTTCATTCAATTTCTGACTGTTGGAATGATCTGTTTTTAACACAGAATTAATCTAGTTCTAAGGTTTCTAATTCTCTGTCACCATTTCACCCTCTGCCGCTCGGCACAGCAGAAGGAGGAACTGATCTCAGACCTTACCTTAACGCATCTTCCATCGTGCTTCTTGTCAAGGGCTCGGTTACGACTAGAGGGAGAGAGAAAGAGAAGGAGAAGGAGAAAGAAAGGAAGGATTAATCTGTTGATACCATATAGTCACCTCACTTGTTAAGTCTCTCCACTTGTAAAGCCCCAGTAATTAATCAGATTCAGGAACTTTGACATGGAAGATCGCAGCCATTAGGGAAGATAAAAACTTGTGAAAAATCTAGTCCCCCCTACAATTAGTCAAACCCCAAAGGCTTTTTTCTGCTGCTTGAACTGTCATTGTAGGAAATCGGGAGACGTTATACTCACAGCAGTTCCTTGCAGAGGGAGCACTCATTGGGGTAGGTCACACCATTAGTGCCACAGACAGGTTCGTAGTTGCGGGGACAGACAACAGATGCTGTTTTTCCAGAAAACAGGTACGAGTCACAGGAGGCCTGTTAAAGGAAGACTTGTCATGTCTCCAAGTGGAGAGAAGGGTGTGCTTGTGTTAATCATGTTTTTGCTCTGTTGGGAGACTACGGTTGGTCGTTTTTTTACTCTACCATTCCTCCATGGTAAGAAAAAGAGAGGGAACAAACTATGCCATGCTTCTTACAGCACGCAAAAGCACCTTCTTGCTATTAAGACTTTCAGTAAGTCTGGCAAGCACTGCGGGAAAAATGATCATTCCTTGGGGAATCAAGACAGGGAAGATATTTAGGCAGTTATTCAATAGTTGTATAGATTTTCTGCTGGCACTCTCACTGACTGTGCTGACTCTCACTCTACATTATTAATCGCTGTCTTTTTTGTCATCAACCTGGTAAGATATCTTTCTCTGACAAAGGTATTTTCTTTTTTGGGGGAAAAGAAGCGGTACAAGGGCACTTAAGGGCACTTATCCTTCTTCCTTTCTCACTCAATCTCCTTTTTTTCTCCCTCAAGCCTTTCCTAGGGTACAACATGAGTATGAAATATTCTTCTATATTTAAAAATCAAGACTAAATGACAAAGTTATACAACTCACCCGTCGTTGAGCAGTAACAAGATCTACAATAAAAAAAAACAGATTATATAAAAATAATAAAAATTGTACAATGTCCTTGACCAAAATTCCTCTGAAATCATCAATTTTCCAACAGAGTAACCAAATACTCTTATTACTGAGAAGTGATTGCTTTCTCAAATGTTTCATTTAGTCCAAGTAAACAAGACATTATATGCTGAGATTCAAAATATCAATTATTAGTGAAACCAGAATTTTTGACTCAATAAAGAAGAAATAGGACATAAACTTTTCTCCCTATGTAATGTCATAAGTTTAAATCAGACAAATGCACCCTACTTATCTATAGCATTTGTCTGTACAAGGATAAAGTTAATTAAAAGAGAGCTTGTGTATTACTAAATCATCACTCCTCCAAAAGGCTGATCTCTCCTTTAAGATGTAGATACAAAAGCAAAGGTTCAGGAGGACTAGAGACACTAGCATAGACTGTAACAAAAACAACTTACCAGAAAGGCAGCTGAGAAGCACAAGCCCAAGAAGGGCAACGCTTCCTGTGGTCTTCATAGCGGAGATGGTTGGATTGTCTGTTACTTGCAGATCTGTTGCCGTTGAGGTCAGTAGATGGTTTTCAGCCTTCTCTTGCCACACTATATATATACGTCTCCCTGACCTTGTGAAGTCATTCCATAAAGTAATTATTTGCTCTGTAAACTAGGAAAATTGTATTGATTATTGAGTTGAGCTCTAAAGAATACTTGCTTTTTAGAGAGATGCCCATAAGATTTAAACAAAAATGTGAGCTACACCCATTTTTTTAACAAAGGCACCCTGCTGTACAATGAGTGATTTGTACTTTCCAAACAAGAGCACTGTCTCAATCATAAATGTTGTGTAATTACGTAAGGAAGTTGGTAAAGCAAAAAAAAAAAAGAAATAAAAGCTATTTGTTGAAAGTGTTTGAACTTGTGCCCACCCTATTACATACACTGGATGGTATTTGGGCTCCAGGAGAGTCGCACGGTACACCAAGGTGGGGGGACAGCAGCGTGGGACACTAAGTTTTTACAGACAAAAAAAATCTGGGGTTTGGCAGGCATCAGTGCATATTAAAGATCCTGAGGGCTCAATGTAGAGTTCTTTCCTAGTTCATTGGATTTGTCACTAACAGGAAGGAAACAGTCATCACAATAGGAAAGCATTACCTAAAGCTTGGGAAGTTTATAAGACATTTCTATGTAGGAGCAAGTTATTCACCTGTTGGCAATGGACTTGAGTCTGATCAAGAAATGATGACAATAAGTAGTCTTAAATCTGAATTGGGGTAATGTTTCCTCATAATGGCAAGCAAGTGGTGTTTTCTGTGCAGGTGAAATTGGCTTCTTAATACCAAAGACATTCAAGAAAAATTTGCAGGAGCTGCAAACAGAAGGTGAGTCCTTAGGTTCCCCCGCCCCACATTATATGGCATTAAATTTAGAGTGCCAGCTGAAAGTTGTCTTTTAGGGAAGATAAGTGAAGAATAATGTGCTAGACTTTGTTAAAAGGTTTAACTCTATCACCAGTGTATGGAAAAACAAATAAGGAATATTGCATAAAATAATACATTTTTGATTTAAGGTACTCACGGAAGGAAGTGAGGGACGGAACATGTTTGTGCTTTAGAAGAAGCTTGGTTCACACATGTAGTTTAAAGGCAGCCTGAGTTTTAAATAGAAAATCAGAATTGTTTTTCTTATTATGCTGGGAGAAGTTAAAGTCTTGGCATGGGCAGATAAATTACAAAAATGTAGCTGAAAGTATAAGGGAATGGTAGTCACAGAATGAAGCTTATGGGATTTGGCCTGTTCGTATCAATGAAATCATTTTTCTGGAAAATAAATGAGTAATGGCATTTGGATCTCATTCACAAATATCAGAAGTTGAAGGGTTCCTTTGAAAGCTGTTCCTGTTGTATTCTTAGCACCCTGAGTGACTTGACTTTCAGATTCCTTGCACTGATTGTGAGCATATTTGGAAGGGAAGCAGTAATCACAGACGCATTACTATTGATTATTCTCCAGGGGCAAGAACACCAAAGCCTGAAAACAGGACTCTCTCAGAACTTGTACCTACTCCAGCTACTGGTGGAGATGGCACTTGCTGACTCTATGGTGGCTAATTAGACTACAGGAATGTAGTTTGTTTCATCTCTAGCCCTATGACCTAAGCTTCTCCATCCATGTCCACCTCCAGAGCTGAGATCCCCAGTTACCAGACACTGTGCTGCTTCTCCACTTTTCTCTCCTGCCAGGCTGAAATCACATTCATTGCTCAGGAGCTGTTGCAAATGGCAGTGAATCTGCTCGGGAGCAGTCTCATTCTTGTGTATGGACAACACCTGACCTTTGATTAATTAGATCCACTGTTGAGATCCTCCTCTGATCTGCATGCTGCTTCTGAGGGTTGGGGTAGCCAACCAAGACTGCTTCAAAAGCAGCTTTTTTTTGTCCTCCAGTAATCCCTGCCACCTTACAGAGCAGCAAGGAGAAAAAAAGAGAAGAAAGGAAAGAGTCTTGCTACAGGGTCTATGGGAAAGGATGGGAGGTAATTGGTAGCAGCCAGGGCAGGGCAGGGAGAGCTGCTGGGCTAGGTGTGACCCGGGATTGCACAAGGAGCTCCATTAATAAGAATCAGAGGGACTAGGACAGAAGTAATTGCTGGGCAGCGGGTGGGTTGGAAACAGGCAGTCAAAAACAACTGTCTCCATGCACTTGGAGGAGTGAGCTTCAGGAAATGTCATATACATGTTGCAAATAGGAAGGGAAAAATTAACTCACCCTGTGAAAACCCCTCTGCGATATTCCGGAGTCTCAGGGTCACTTTACTCTTGAGTAATATGATTATGAGCATAGGATTATTTTAACCTTTCCACAGACATGAGAACCACAGAAAAGTTTAAACAAATCTCTTCCTGCTATTTCAAGTTCTTAGAGGACAAGCTTTCAAGAAGGTTATGGCCACATGGGTGCGATAAACATTGGTAGTCATATGATGGATCCTATTAAGGTAAATTTCCAATAACTCTGGAAATTCTACCCAGTTTCTAATGCAATGTTATTTCTTCCCATAACAGTGATGCTTTCCCTATCTCAAGCAAATCCATAACCTACCATCACCTAAAAAAGTCATCATTTATTTTCCCTGCTTCAGTTTGAAACATGTCAAAGACTTCATCTGGCTACAAAGAGAAATGATACTTTTTAATTTGGGGGGAGGGGGGAGAAGAGAAAGATGGATGTGTGAATGCAAGACCACGTGTTGTTATTCCAGCAGCAGTATCTTTGTCCTTCTCCTACATCCTGCTGTCACACACTACACTGTAATCAAGAATAAAGTGGCACTAAGCTCCAGTCTATGCTACTGTAGAGAAAATGCAAAATGTATTTCTCTGTCATGGACCAGCGACGTGGCACACTGCAGGAGCTCCCAAACCAGGCTGCCATTCCCAGACCTCTGCACATGGGGGCAGAGCTGGATCTTCTATGAGAAGACGAATTCAATTTACGGCAAGCAAAGCCCCTGCTCTAAGCCGCTCTCATGGAATAATTCTCCTTGCAGCTCAGCTATCTGATTGCTGCCTGCATATCTCCAGTCGTTTAAGCATAGATGGTATCACAGGAAAGAGCGTCTGGAATAATTTGACAGTCTGGGAGCATACTAGCAGCAAAAGGCTGAGGATCTTGGCCCCGCATGTCCAAATCCTCCAGCAAGCCTCAGCTCTGACAATAGAGCAGTAGCTCTGACACAGCCAGCCCCCCAAAACAACATCTCCAAGTAATTTTCTTTTAAAACATCATTTTGTTTTTCTCCACAATGAGAAAGAACGTAGTAACTAACCATTTATCCTGAATGAAGCCTCAGAGAGAAACTGCATTATCAGAAAGGTCTAGACTGGCCTGAGGTATGTTTTGGCCAGAAACAAGTAAAACAACACACTAAAACAGAAGCACTGATATAAAATCGAGCAGAACAAAATCACTATATGCAATGTGCTAATCAGGTTATGGGTTAATTGAATGGCATTTAGAAAATTCACAAACATCAGATAATGATGTAAAGTGTCGAGCTACTGCTTAAAAAATCGTACTATAAAATACCTCAGCAGGCAGAAAATGTTTCCTGCCTTGAATTTCCTGGAGGGAGAGTTAGATTAGTAACAGTGAGAGGATTTTGTGTTGTTGTGGCATGATTTTATTGAGCAGCAGCAAAAAAAATTTATTTCCAACAAGGTGCCCATAAAAGAGAACTGTCTTCTTCTCCATCCTAAGGAGCTACCCTCCCAAGCCACGGGGTCTGTGGTGCTGCTGGGGTCCTCTTCTGCCTTTGGTTACTCTGAATAGCTCTGTGTCATGGTGGAGGATTGGTCCCCATTTATTTCTACTCACAGTTTCCCCTCAATTGCTGCATAGACATTCCTAGTTAGGGGACATGGCCCCTGGAAGGTTCCTTCAGAGGACCGCAGGGATCTTGAGTGTAATCAGGAGCTCTGCATTGTGCTCCTGGGGACCATCCTCATCCTCTCTGCTACTCCCCGTGAAAAAAAATAAGTGCTGGAGCCGGTGTTTTCTTACTCACAACTCCCTTGCACAGTGGCGGGGGACAAGAAGGAGCACAAAGTCCTTGAGCCACACACCCCTCAGTTTGTCTTGGTCTTAAGAAAGTGCATATGAAATCAAAATGCCTTCCTGCACACAGACCTCCCTCTCACAGGAGGGACATTCCAGTCCCGGGAAGGGACTTGGCACTAACAGGTTGTAGAGAGTCATGTCTTTTGGAAATAAATTGTCTCCCTTCAGAGAGCTGCTCTCTTCAGCCTCTGGAAAGTGACACATTGTCACTTAAGATCATTAACTATTTGACTGTGAGACTGCTGCCTGTACAGCACGCCACAGTGCCAGTGCTTCACTGTTAATGAATAATAAATTAACACTATGACTCTGAGCCCTTCCTTTCATCAGTCGAGATTTCCAGAGGCCGAAGAATCTCAAACGATCCTCTACAAGTGACAGTCGACGTAATTACCTACAAGAAGCAGCTAAGTGATGGGTGAGGTGCAGAGATGAGCTGCCATAGTGATTGCTACAAGTTCTTGAACATCATTCCTGTTAGGACTGACTGCCCACTGGTTTTCTGCACCTCCCCACACTGTTCAATGCTGCAGACATGAACACGGGCAGCCAGGTATCTGCCTGCCCAGAGAAAACACCCTGTCCCCTTGCTCCAGGAAGCAGAGTGGATTGCAAAAGGGCTTCTCTGACCTAAAGATGCATTTCCAACCCTGCTTGCAAGGCGAAGAGATGCAGTTGGGGAACTGCCCTTCTTCACTGCTATGCTTGTGGGCATAAGACATTGTAACTAACCCTGGAAACCGAAATGAAGATGATGAGAAACACCCAGTACCAGCAAGACCCTCCGTGCCTCCATAGCTTTTGCAGCACAGCCACAAAACACCCCCAACTGCAACAATCTTGGGACTGGGTCTGTCTCTAATTATGTGCGTGTTCTGGTTTGCCTGGGGCCTCCTTGTGCCACCAAGGTCTACAATACGGTAATGCTGTGGTGAGGCAGTAAGCATTTGACAGCAGTGGCTGGGGACACAGACTCTTGCTCAAGCAGAGAGTGTCTGTCTGGGATGCCCTCAGTGGAATACATTGATTGGAACATTGCATGAGGATGCACTTTCAGTCCTGGTTTTCTTTTGGAAAGCTGGATGAAGGCAGATGCCCTCAAGATCTACCCATTGCTCTTGTGGTTGGGGTTGATTTATTTGTAGATTAGGACAACGTATTCTCCCTCCCTGAAATTTGCCCATTAACACCTGCAACCCCAGGAGTGTTGCAGTGCTGTAATCATGCAACATTTTAGGTAAAAACAGAATGAGACATATTAAAACAAGATATAAATGCTGATGGCTTTTTTAATTAAGCAGAAGTTTCAAGATTCATTGGGAGCTTTCAAGGTTCAGGACAAGGCTTTAGGAGAGCATCGCCAGGGCAGATTTCTCTTTCTGAACTGAAGTTTGTTGAGAAGTTAACATGCTCGAAGAAATTTCAAGCGAAGAGTCTTATGGCTGTTCCTGCAGAGAAAGAAATCAGTATGTCAGAGACAGAACATCTGGGCTTTTACTGTTTGCCTCTCCCTCTAGTGAAGGATATATGATTCTATGGTTCTGTATATCATAGAGGAACTTAACCAAAACAGAAAACTTCTGAACACTATTCGAGCTATTTCCTTTTATTACTAACATTCAAAGACAAGATAAAGACTTAATTTAGAGGATGAACAAGTAGTCTGTAGGAAATAGACTTTCTTTGCTGGAAGAAAGCTCTTCAGTAAATTACTTAACAAGGAAATGAAGAACTCTACTAAATGTTACCTCTTTATACCTGATAGAAAGCAATTCCTGGTAAATTCTCCCAATAAAAACCTGACCCTTGCTACTAAGAGAACAGGTAAACACAAAATAAAAGAACTTTACTTCTCCAACCAGTTCCCAAGACTGATTAGTCAGTTGAAGCTAAGTTAGTTCATTTATTTAGTGAAGAGATTTATTTTATACATACAGGAATGCATTGCAGAACATGCATTTGTTGCTGTATGTTACACCATCAGATCCGCAGTGTGGGATGTACTCCATAGTACAGACACGTCTGGGTACCGTGTAGCCACTGCAGTACGCCTGTAGATAGATGCAATATATGTTCACAAAAAGGCTTTCAACAACAATATATGTAAGAAAAGTGACATCGGGAGACCCCACACACCCCCAGAGCTCCCCCCGGCACTGGCCATCCGCAAATACTGAGAAAAAGCCTAGGGAAAGGGCAGGAGTACGGTGCTGTGTTGCCTCCAGCAACCTAGAGACTGTGTAACCATCATAAATGCTGCTGCAGTGACTTTGACAATAACTTGGACTCTAACTTGAAACTGTCGTCAGATGAAAATGACAATTTCACCCAGTAATACCTGTGGTAAATATTGTTCAGACAGCTGGATGACTCAGGATTTTCAAATGCTCAATCACAATGTGATTACTAAGGATTTATACAGAAACTGCTTTAAGGAAAGAAATGATGGAAAATAGAAAGATGTGACTCTTACCAGTGATGCATCGGTATCTGGAAAAAAGAAAACAGGAAAGAAATAAGATACAAATGCAATTCATGGGTTCTGATAGAGTTAAAATCTGTGAATGCATGCCCTGAATAGGCAACTTCCCACTCACTCTTTGTTAGCATATGATTTCTTATACAAAAGGAATTCCAGGCAAAATTTTGTGCCGTATTGTAAGTTAATAAAGTTGATTCTGTCGTATAATTTTTTTAATGAGGGTTACAGCCAAGAATGGAAAAGGGTGTACAAAATGAAAGAAGCGAAATGCATTTTCCCTGGATCAAAGGATGGTGCAGGACCTGTACTCAAAGCTAAGCAAGTTTTTGAGGCAAACAGGCTCATAAAGCTGGTACAGGGAGGCAGCGTCTTATGTGCATTTCCACAATATTCCTTAAATAAAAGGAATATTTATTGTACCTTCTCTAAAGCTTCTATAACTGTTCAGGCTCTCATTTTGTGTCTCAGTTTAGGATGCCTACAAGAAATGTTTGCTTTCATTCAGTAAAATAATTTGTGTTTCTGCAACATTTCAGAGGTTAAATACTGGATGTCTGAGTCTCCGGGTTGTACCACGTACATGTCACTTCTTTCATTATGCATAAACTAGCGCTGAGAGTAGAGCTGTTCCCACAGTTGTTCTTACCCACTCAGTTCTGTTGCTAAAATATTACCCCATAAGTGATAGTCTTTGATGTCAAGTCTTTTCAACACCATCTTTCTAGGAGTAAATAAGTCCTTGTAGAATGAAGCTCTTTCCAGTCTGAGGATGTTTTTGTGGTTTTAAAGGCAGCCAGCGCTTACTCAAAGGCAGAGCAGGATGCAGTGAAGCTACTCACCTGGGATGCAGCAAAGGGCTAGGGCAAGAAGCAGCAACACACTCAGTATCTTCATGGTGGCTGAAGCCTCTACTTGCTGCAGAGTCTCTGTTTTGCTCCGTAAACGTAGCTTTGACTCTGCCCTCAGGTGGTAACCATGCTTATATATACCCGTACACACTTCTTTGTGTGTGTGCGTGCGCGCACGTTCATATTTGGCTTATACACCCTTACTCTGAAGTAACATACCTGGTCTTTTGTCCAGGTGGCAACCTCAACAGACGTAAGCCATGCTGTGAGCCAGGAAGAACTTCTTCATCAACAGGAGTCACAAAATTTAGATATGTTAAATATACCCTCTGGGTCATAATTTCAAGTGAAATATGTGACAGGTTCCTTCTGAACATTCCTGTGGGCAAAAGAGCAACTGTAAAAACCTAAGTAGTGACTGCTGTCAAATTTTCTTTGTGGGCATCTATCAGTGCTGATTTACACGCAGTGCTTTTTCACAAGCAAAGTGCTGAATGAATGGCCTCCAGAGTGCAAAGTCCCTACTTTTAATTTCATGCTTCATCTCAGTAAAGCATCATTAAGCTTTAGTGAAACCAGCAAAACACAGAACTGGGCAGGCAAGGAAGATGGTGTCACAGGCACTGAAGGGAGTCCTTGGACTAAACAAGAGATGGAGCAACTTTTATGGGCATTTGCAGAGAAATTACAGTTGTTATTTTCCCTAAAAGCCATTAGCATTGTGGTTAGATTTGCAGTAATGGACCGGTAGTCTGATGATGACAGAGTGGTGTGAGACCCTAGACTGGATCCCAGGAAAGCTGAACCAAATCTGGAAATTGCTGCTTCATCCATCTGCCCATCTCAACATAAATCCTTTGTTTTACCACCAAAGCATCGCTTTTTTGGATGACCTCATTCCATCAAGGAAAACAAGCCACCCCCTCCCTTTGGCTCTCAGAAGAAACGCCTGTGGGAGATATTACTTTTTAGAAGGGATATGCCCAATATATTTATGTTCCTCTTGTGTGGATCAAAAAGCCACCAATTCAATACCCCAACAGAGGACAAAAGCAAAATAAATTTCATGGACAATACGCCAATGACAGGTCACACTCTCAAAAAACAGAAGGATACTTTGTCCTTGGATTTCGAAACACTGTTGAAATACTCCTTGGGCTGGCAAAGACTATTATGTTATTAAAGACTGAGAGAGAACACAAGTAGGCAGGAGCAGGAACTATCCCATGGAGGGTATTTATCTTAAAACACTCGAAGTTTGTTAAAGGATGCTTTCAAGATGAGAAAAACCTAGAAATGTTATTTGGAGGACCCAGACAACTAGGTAGAGCCTATTCCTGTGTCTGAAAAATATGGGGTTTGCTGACAGTCTGCCCTTGCAGAGTGCTATGGGCCAGGTGAGGGCTGTGCTCGGGAGGCCAGGGATCAGCTCCTGGTGCAGACGCTACCACCCTCTGAACAGGCTTCACTGATGATACCAGGAACACCTTAGCAGAGATCAGCTGGTGTCATCACTTCAGAGCCATTTTTCAGCCCTTTACAACATCAAATGTCTAAAAGCGTCTGAACACTAAGGTATGCTGACTGTCATTTATGTGTAAAGTCACACAGCCCCAAGGTTTATCTGTATTTAATTTTCTGCCTTTTATGAGAGGGAGGGGAGCAAGACGTTGTTCTTGTTATACCCCAGAGCTATGAGCACATAACCTATTCAGCCTGGCATCATCATTCAACAAATCAGAAGAAAATGTTTCATGAGAGAATACATGAAACGAGACCAAAAAAATGTTGCTGATTTAGTTTATTGAGAAAGAAAATCAGGAGTGAGCTGAGTTCCCCAGAGGGTGAGATGAACTGAGGTGAGATCTTTAGCTGGGATTACCAGTGGGGATCTTGTGGTGAATTCTCTCAGCAGCAATACTCAGCATTTTTCAAAATGGCCTAAAGTGAGAGTCCCGTTGCTGTCCCTGAAAGTGAGGAGAAGGAAAAAATGGATTAGACACAGAGTCCCGCCTGCTACAATCAGCCCTTCTGCTTGGATCCTAGAGAAAGCATCAGATAGGATCCTGCCCCAGAGCCACAGAACCTGCAAACTCAGAATCCCATTAGCTGTTTGATTATTGAGATGAGTGAAATTATTTAATCTATTCTTAAGACTGAAAATATTTTGGGGAAACTATAAAGAAACTTCAAATTTAATTTTCTTTGCAACATGCAAGAAAGACTCCATTAAGGTTAATGGTCTTCAAACCATTCACACTAACAAACCAGATGCAACTCTTTGTTCTAATGGAAAAAAAACACACCAAACAATGGTTGGCATGATGGCTGGTATTCTTTCCTGCCCCAAATCCCTAGTCAACACTGGTCAGCAAACAAGAAAGTGGCAGTGCAAACTTGTGCCTGTACAAAGCAACTGATAACATGAGCGTGACCCATGTTTGTACATACACGACTGCATTGCAGAAGTTACACTTATTGCTGTACGTTTTGCTGTCAGAGCCACAGAGAGGCAGGTACTCAAGCCCACAGGTGGGTTTAGGGTAGTCACTGCAGTCAATCTGCAAAAAAAAATAAAACTCTAATGTGAAGGATATGTAGGAGGCAATAGCAGAAGGGTACCCCTAGCTACAGCTGCAGTGCTAATGATAATGATCTAACTAAAAGTAATTAAATTCCTTGCACAATCTGATATGCAGCGGGGTGTTAGTTTCCCCTGTGCCAGGAGAATTTAATAATATAAAAATAGATCATAATTTCCTGTTTGAAGAGAGGTATATCATAACCTGACCGCAGCATTTCTAAGCAGCAGCAGTTCACCCAGTGAATGTGCTGTGCTCGTGATCATATTGCACCATGTTCCTGGCCTGGCCAGGAAATTAAATGGAAAAACACCAGTGTCTGGAGAAGTGTAGGTGCAGATGCCTGTATAAGTGTCCAGTATCCCTCCAAAAGTCTTAAAACATGAAGATCAGCACTTAGCTGTGAGAATGGGATTTTGTGTCTTTATGCAATGGGTTCTACACTTGCTGAGAGGGATCATAGTGCAAAAAGGATATATATGGGTTCAGGAAGAGGCTGAGGAATTTCATGGAGGAGAAATCTATCCGGGCTTACTGACTACACAGAAATCACACCTAGCTGAGGTCCATCACCTGAAAATAGTTGGAGGCTGGAAAAATAGAAGTCCCATTCGTACTAATTCTGCTCCTACACAATCTCTATAACCCTTGCTAAGAGCAAGCTCTGCATCGAGCCATCACGGGCTTGATGGACCATTAGTCTGACCCTAAAAGTCATTCTCTGTTCTTATTCTCAGTTCTGCTGTGATGGATTACTCCCGCTACTGCTTCTTTACTGATGCCTTCCTGTGCAGTCACCCTCTTCCTTTTCCGACGTTAGCATGGATAATGTGCGTTACGTGTGGAGAAAGCAAAGTCTTCCCTGTGCTGAAGCGCAGCAGCAATTCCTCTCTTGTAGGATGCTGCTGGTCTGGGGGATGCTGCAGGTACTGGCAGTGCCTCCCCTTAACATTAGTGGGACCGAAACCCAGTCCCTCATCACACAGTTCACTTACTGTAACAATTTCCTTCTTACATTCACCATCGTACTTCTTGCCAACACTGGTTCCAGCCTCTCTGGAAAGGAAAAAGGCCTGTGTTAGGGAGCTCTGCAAGCAACCAGCCCTGCTCAACCCCATGTCCCAGCAATGCTGTTCAGCCTCAGGTACAATGTGCAGGATACAGGGGACATGGAGCTTGGGCCGTGTCCACATGGCTGTAGATGGTGCCACAGCCTGCGGCAGTGGGGGTTTACAGCATGATGGGAGGGTGCAGGGCATTAGGGTGAATGAGCAGCCAGGTTGTGTGATGGTGTAGATGCACCATAGGTTAGCTGCTCTCCTCTGCAAGACAGCGTTTGCCACATTGTCCCTTTTAGTTAAGAGAAGTATTCTGTCCTGCATTAGATCCCCACACAGCTCTCTACTTGTCTCTCTAGATGAAAGGCACAGTTTTTCTTCTAATCACAAAGGAAAACAAGGTCTAGTCACCAGGGAAAGAGCTGGGTCAAAGTCCAAGCACCTTACAGAAACAGCCTTGGTAGGAGTCCTAGTATTCAGAAGAGCAGCTGCAGGCAGTGCTAAGCAGCTGCTGTCCCTCACAGGAGAGCTCTGCACTCACAGTACTCACAGGTTATGGGCACAGAGCATGCACTCGTTGTCATAGGTGACCCCATCGGTACCGCAGACGGTGCTGAGGTGTTTATCACAGAGCAACCCCACTTTGCCTTCCTCGTTTGTCATGTTGGGATATCTACTGCAGTCTACCTGTTGAAGGAACACACAACAAAGCACTGGTGAAGGCTTACTTATGGGAAGCAGGTAGATCTGGTGAGAGTGTCTGTTTGGCCACCTAGGGTGCCACCACAGCAGGAAAAATTGTTTCACTGTGGTGACATTTCACTTGAGGATGACCAATGCAAGATTCTTACATCTCATACATCCTCTTATTTAGTGTTTGAGTTATTTCTTGGGGGACTCAATAAGCAACTCAGAAGAGAGACATGCCCCTTGTTTCGTTCACGGTTTTTCTTACCGGGACAAATTCCTTGCATTCTCCATCGTAGTCTTTGCTGACATTGGTTCCATATTCTCTGGAGAGGGAAAGACAAATGATAGCAAGTTCAGCAAAGACTCCTTGCTATGTCCTAGGTACTAGAAATATGTAATTAATACAAGGGAAAGCTGATTCTTTTTATCACTCAGGCTAATATATATTTTTGAGAAGGTAGAGGCATCCTCCCTGACCAGCTACCACTGAGTGGCTTGCAGGGATGTAAAGACTCTGAGAGCTTTAGGATCCCTTTGGGCAGTTCAGAGCAGAGCATCTCTCCATCCCTTTGCTCTGCTTTGCTGTGATGAGATGTGCCCTAGGGGGGTGTCATCTGGCTGATCCTTGGGCTGGAGAAGAAAAACCTGAATAAATTACACCAGTAAAAGAGAGACATAGTTACTAAAGCAAAGTCTAGGCAACGTAGTGCCACACAGTGATATCCAAGCTTATTTTGAAGGAATTGACAGAAGTGCCATGGAACAGATGGCTGCTTGTGGAAAAGTGGTGTTGCCAAGAGTCTTGAGTGCTGTGGCCTTAGATTTCCTGTGCAATACGTACATGTTGTAGGCACAGAGCATGCACTCATTGCTATAGGTGACTCCATCACTACCGCAGATGGGGCTGAGGCTCTTGGTGCAGGCCAACACCTCTTTGCCTTCTTCATTTGTAGTGTTGGGAAATGTACTGCAGTCCACCTGTCAAAGGAACGTACAGCAACAAGTTGCAGAAGACATTTTATCTTCACAACTCTCATCTTGCATGATACAGTGAATGGATACAACCTGCAGTGGGTTTTTTCACTACCACAGCACGAACTGGTGCCAGTGGGCAATCTGGTAACAGGTGACTCCTTCCAGCAGAGACCTCCCCGCACACCAGGAGAGGAGGAGAGGGATACAGCCATGCAGTCCCCAGACAGTGTAAGTTACTGGTGGCCATTTACACTCACTTGTCATCATTTTACAAAGGCTAAGCATTGCTCCCTCGCTCTTACATTCTTGTAGCCCCTCCCTCTTCTGTTATTACTCTCTCATTTTCAACACACTGGTGTTTTCTTTTTTCTCCCTCCCCCAACCCACAGAGGAGCAAGACAGGTTTGTGGAAGCTGGAGTGTCTCATTGTATTTTATTCTTTCAGTAGGTTCTGATACCACAGTCTACTGACATCCACTTAGATCCAGTCATATATGACCAGCTTAAGGCTTAGGCCGGTTTAAAGTTGGTGAAAAATGAGTTAATCCAAAATTTTTGTATCATTACAACTACTACATTATTAACGTACAGCAGAGATATTGAGCCAAGAACAGTGTAATTTAATGTTTTACACTATAAAAACTCATAAGAGTGACACTAATTTCACATTAGGTGAAAACCAGATAATCTCCTGAAGTTTTTATCACTCCTTTGATTATTATATATTTACCAATTGTCTTCACCAGGCCTCACACCCGAGAAAAGTGACAGAAAGAAATCTTCCACTCACCTCAACCCCAAAGGTAGCATCTGGAAAAGAAAAGAGAGGTAGAAAATGTGAAACAAAGCCAGTATGATAAGACCTCAGTTAAAGCTAGAAATATGGATGTAAAATTCCTACACGCAGGACCAAACTGAAAGATTTCCAGTGACTGGCTTCCTGAACTAAATAAGCTATGTATTATTTTTCTCTATGTTGATAAGTGTAATAGAGTTGCTTATTGCTGACTGTTTTTGAATTGCTTTGATCTTTTTTATTTTGAGATAGGTAGACTTATTAATTGCAAATAGAATAACTCTTCGTTCCTTATCTTTTCACATATCCGTTTTGACCCTAAAGAGCCGCTGTTACGTATCTGAAAAGAAACCTTAGTCAATACAGATAAATGGTAAATGCAAATAGTCACCTACAGGATAAGCAAATACATACAGCATCTGTTGTCAGGAATATGCATTTTAAAGAAGCTGAGTGTGAAAAAAAAATTGTCTTTGACTTTGTAATTTCATCAGATGTAAATACGCAGTGAGAACATCAGACTCTGGCTTGTTTTCATCTCTTGTTTCTCCATTAGCAGCAAAAGTGTTGAGGGAAAGATGCCAGGCTTCTGCACAGAACTTCCTTGTGCCATTACAGTATTGTCATGACTAGTTACTGGAGGTCTGACTACCTCATTACAGCCTTGTTCAAGTGTTTATCCATTTACTGTAATTGTACAACAGCAAGTGTAAGCAGAGTAACAGCATTAAAACAACAGTGTAAAAACACTAGTTACCAGCACAGAACTCCACTTGCAGTTATTTGTATTTACGGCAGACAACCAGCTCCAACACCAATCCATTTAAGACTGGCCTGAAATCTGCTCCTGCATCCTATGTGATGCTAATGTACCCAGGCGACGTCACTCTTTGTAGGAGAAAAAATTCTCTATTTGAAGCCCTTATCTTATCCTTTTAAAGACAGGCAGGACTCAGACGTGAAGCCTTTGCAGCACCTTGAGAATTACTCACCTGGGAAGCAGCAAAGCACAAAGGAGAGGAGCGCAAAAACACCTGCCGTGGTCATGGTGGAAGCGTTTCTCGAGTCTGCAGGCTGCCTGCTCCTGCTCTGCTCATGAGATGGTCTCTCCAAGGCTGACTGCAAATATATACAAATGCAATGTCTAAACTGTTCAACTGTAACATAAAACAACCAGTAGAATCTGTCACTGGTACAATGAGGCTGGTAATATTTATTGAGGTCTTGACTTTCAGGTAATAGTCTGCATTTGCTAGGCAATTGATTTTGGCTGGACATCTGGTTAATAGCTTGAGACAAGTATCACATGTTCTCAGTGGTCAAAACCAAACAAACAGGCTTTGAGACAAAAGAAGCCTCTTTAGGATTCCAGCAGAAATGTAAGGAGCACAAAATATTGAGGAGAGTAAACAATAGATCTTTCATCTATCTCTGCAGAGCAACACAGAATCATAGAAGGGTTAGGGTTGAAATGTGTTGAAGGTTAGGGATGCCTTCCACTAAACCAGGTTGCTCAAAGCTCCATCCAGCCTGGTCTTGAACACCTCCAGGGATGGGGCATCCACAATTTCTCTGGGCAACCTGTTCCACAGTGTCTCACAACTCTCACAGTGAAGAGTTTCTACCTAATCTAAATCTTTCAGTTTAAAACCACAACCCTTTGTTCTATTGCTACACTCCCTGATAAAGGGTCCCTTCCCTTTAAGTATTGGAAGGCCACTGTAAGGTCTCTCTGGAACCTGCTTTTCTCCAGGCTAAACAACTTCAACTCTTTCAGCCTGTCTTCACAGGAGAGGTGCTCCAGCCCTCTAATCATCTTCGTGGTCTCCTCTGGACTTACTCCAACAGGTCCATGTCCTTCTCATGCTGAGGGCCCCAGAGCTGGACAGAACACCGCAGGTGGGATCTCACCAGGGTGGAGCAGAGGGGCAGAAGCACTTCCCTAGTCCTGCTGGCCATGTTACTTTTGATGTGGCCCAGGACGCAGTTGGCTTTCTGGGCTGTGAATGCACACTGCCAGCTCGTGTTGAGCTCTGTGACTTGGACCATGTGGCTAGAGCACTTGCCAGTAAAGACTGAGGCAAAAAAAGTCATTGAGTACCTCAGCTTTCTTCATATCCCGGGTAACCAGGTTTTCTGTTTCCTTCCAGAGAGGGCCCACATTTCCCCTAGCCTTCCTTTTGTCACCAACATACCAATAGAAGCTTTTCTTATTGCTCTTGACAACCCTGGCTAGATTAACTCTATCTGCACTTCAGCATTCCTAACATGATCCATGAATACTCAGATAATTTCTCTGTATTCTTCCCAGGCTACCTGGACTTGCTTCCATCCTCTGTAGGCTTCCTTTTTCTGTTTGAATTTGTCAGGAGTTCCTTGTTCTTCCATGCAGGCTTCCTGGATTTTTTTGCCTGACTTCTTCTTTGTTGGGATATATTGCTCCTGAGCTTGGAGGAGGTGATCACTGAACATTAACCGTCTTTCTTTGGCTCCTCTTCCCTCAAGGGCTTTAATCCACTGTATTTATTAAGCAGATCCCTGAAGAGGCCAAAGTCTGCTCTCCTGAAGTCCAGGGCAATGAGCTTACTCTGCACACTCCTCACCACTCTAAGGATCTTGAACTCCACCATCTCATGGTCACTGCAGCCAAAACTGCCCCTGAGCTTCACATTTCCCACCAGCTCCCCCCTGTTGGTGTAAACAATGCTCAGCACGGTACCTCTCCTGACTTGCTTTTCTATCACTTGGAGAAGGAAGTTATCATCAACACATTCCAGGAACCTCATGGATTTCTTGTGTCCTGCTGTGTTGTCCCTTCAACACTGGGGTGCTTGAAGTCCCCCATGAGGACCAGGGCTTGTGAATGTGAGACTTCTCCTATCTGTCTATAGATCTGGTTGAGTGTCCTCTAGCAGACCCACACTGTAACATCACCTATCTCTGCCCTCCTCTTAATTCTGACCCATAAGCTCTCAGTCTTCTCTAGGTTCTGGGTGTCTGTTGGTGGTATTGGCATCATACTGATAGGAATGGGATGGACTGAGGTTCCCCATCACTGGCATCTCGAGTTTAAAGCCCTCTTCACGAGCTTGCCAAGCCTATGACAACAGACACTCTTCCTCTTCTCTAACAAGCAGACCCCATCAGCCTCAGTAGACCAGCTTTCTCAAAGCAAGTCCCATGGCCTAAATAGCCAAACCCCAGCCTGGTGCACCAGTCCTGTAGCTATTTGTTGATTTACCAGATTCTTTTGCCCCTATTAACTCCCTTCCCTTTGGCTGGGAAGACAGATGAAAAAACTACCTGCACCCCAGAGTCCCGGACTGCAGCTCCCAGGGCTGTGTATACCTCCTTGATATGCCCCAGTCTGCTCCTGGCTGTATCAACGGTGCCTATGAGAAACAACAGCAGTGGATAAAAGTCAGAGGACTGCGAAAGGCACAGTAGTCTCTCTGTGACATCCCTGATACAAGCCTTGGTAAGCAGCACACCTCTGCAGACAGTGCTTCAAGTCGGCAAATAGGTGCCTCTGGATCTCTCAGAGGGGAGTCATCTACTGCTATCACCCCTCACTTCTTAGTGTCACTGGTCACCTCCCATCAGGGAGCAGTTCAAGCAGAGCATGTTGGACTACCCTGTTTGCAGACCAGGTTAAGAAGTTCTGCTTCCCTTTCTGGTTTTGAGTGGATTTCCACACCCCCCCCCCCCAGTATTCCCAGATATTCACCACTAGACCTGAATGTGGGTCAGGTGTGGCTTTGCCATCAGCAGAATTGGTTAAGCATTATCAGGTGAGTCTAGCAGGACTGTGTCTAACCTGCAAAGCTAGTGAGTGATATTTAGCGCTGGTTTGATAAAAGCAAGGACTTCTTGACAGTTTCACTGCCAGTAGAATACTTGAAAGCAGGTTAAATTCTATCAACTGCCACTAAAAATGTCACTTGAACCTTATCAGCAGGGAGCACTTATTTACAGACCTAGTCACACTTAAACACACCAGCTGATCCAAAGTGTTCCGCCAAGCCACCTTAAGAACAAAAGACACTGAAGACTTAAGAGCCTATTTACATAGCACCAGCTACACTCAGAAGTACAGTAGGTCCTTTCCCCCTACAGGTATTTTAGAAAATTATGCTTAAAACATAAAACCTGTCCCAGTTTTCCCGTTTGTCTCGCACCTCCAGCCTTTGTACCATCCCCAAGTTGTTCCTTCCTAGGAGGAGGTCTGGACCTCAGCTGTTTCAGCAAGTGTAATTTTGCAGGAGTGGGTTCTGTCTTTAACCCAAGTTTCTCACAATGATCCCTTTCACAGGTCTGAAATGGCAAGTGCAACTGTGCTTAGCATAGACTGTGGGAGCTGCAGAATAGGAGGTGCTTTACAGGTGGCTCCCTTGAAATTCAGCTGAAATCATTGAAAGTTAATGCAAGCAATTATATTGGTCTCTGATACATCACAGTCATCTAAAGGGAACACTTTGATCCATAAATTGCACTGTAGTGCAAGGAATCACCCATCCTGGGCACTGGCACGGTATGAAAGCCACAGCATGGCTGTGTGGATATACAGGTTCCATTTTTACCTAAAAGAGATGGGTTTCTTCACAGAGAGAAGCATTAAGATGATTACACTTCTGAGTTTGTTTCTATAAATTACAGGGAGCATGCTCGAATATTTTAGAGAGATTTGGCACATCCTCAAGGTGAATTGCCCTAATGTGCCTTGTGGATAGTATCTCTGGAAACCAGGCTTTTCTCCTCAGCGTGCACAGGAGCACACTGAGGCTGCTGTCACGTGCCACACTTGTTGCCTTCTTCAGTTCATGCACAGTTGGAGGGAGGCACATGTTTCTGGGTCAAATATAACCTTTGCCCCTGCCTTCTCCAATCAGGCATTGAGACCTCTGCAAATCATCCTCATCAACCTTTCCCAGGTTTCTACAGGTTCCCTCCTGCCTGGTGCCCACAAGCTGCTGCTCCAGGTTGCTCCTGACCCAGACAGTGTTGTCCTCTAGGCAGGACTGACCTCTCTCCAAATGGGTGGAGAGCACCTTTTCGCCAAACGCTGGTGCCTGTTCCCTATATACACCAGAGAAAAATTTTCCACTGCAACTGCCAGGTTCAGCACTGGGTCTGGCACTTACTAGCTCTGAGCAGCCCAGAGATTTCCTCCAGCCACCACAACACCCATCTGATGTTCAGCAGATCCATTTCTCCACTCTCCCACCCACAGACACTGCAGGGAGATTCAAGTCTGTGACAACTGAGTGCTGACTGGGCAACACCAGTCTCCCCTCAGCCACCCAGTACCCTCTCCAGACAGGCCACAAAGATAACACCAAAAAAGTCACCAGATTTCAGCGCAGGGAGCAGATTCAAGCACAGCCTCCAGCCAGCCAGTGTCTGCAGCCTCCCCACTCAGGGCTACAGCTCCAGATTATCTCACCTCTGATAACAGTGTGGAAAAATCCCACAGCTGGTTAAGCTCCTGCTATAGGACAGGTTGCTCAGTTCTGAGCTACTTCTGGAAGAACAGTGAGAAAGGGGATTTGGACTGCAATCCCACCACTGATCTCGTGCCATAATCCACTTCATTACCATCTTCTAATCTTCAAAGTCAGATGCAGCATATGGCCAACGACTCTTTGGCTAAAGGAAAATCCTCGTGCGTGCAGGGGCCAGTGAGAGGGCAGAGATCTGCAAGAAAGCAAAGGCAGTGCCACATCTTGGAGTACTGCATCTTGTGGTCCTGAGCACCAGAGGGTCTGCAGGCTGACACCAGGGCAGGATTTGGCCAATAGACAACATCCTCTTTCACTTACCCAAGGAATTTCTTGTTTTACATTTTCCCATTATGGTTTTTGCCAGTATCAGTTTCATATTCCCTGGAAGAATCAAAACTGACGCTGGGAAATTTTCTTAGCAGATATGAGACTTCTCAGTGTAAGTAATGCACTGATAAATGAATGACAAATTATTTAATACACTTTTCCAAACATTCCTGGGTTTTGTCACATTATTTAATTAACAAATAGTTGTTGTAAAAGTGGGAAATAACAATAATTAGTTGTAGCTGTTTCATGAAATTGCCTCTAATCACTCCAAAGCGTCTGCTAAATACATTCAGGCTGCAGTTTCCATCTTTGTCTTTCTCTTGGCCACAGTGTGGCCAATAGCTATTTGTATTGAGCCACACGCCTAGAGAAACTGATACAGAATAAATGGAAGATCTGCCTCTCACCTAGTGCCCGAAGGCACAATTTGAACTAAGCAATAAACCAAACAAAGTCACTGGTATGATTAAAACTTATCAATATGAAAGCATATTCATGTGCTTATGAACTTATTAAATAGAGCTTGATTTAGGTAATGCCAGCAAATGATTTCCTGAACTAATAAGACTGTGCGCAGAACTTTGTACCCTGCAGGTGAAGACTAACATGTTTTCGTATTACTTACGTGATTAATTTAATGTACGTGGCCCCACTGCAGGGACAGATGTTGATGCATGGGAATGAGTCCAGCAGAGGCCAACCAGGCTGGTCAGGGGCTGGGGCACAGGGCATTTGGGGTAAGCGGATGGAGCTAGGCTTTTTCAGCCTGGAGAAAAGATGGCTACAGGTCATCACATTGCTATCTGCAGCTCCATGGTGGGGCCATAGAAGACAGAGACAGAGCCTTCTCAGAGCTGCACAGCAAAAGGATTAAATTCTGACTGAATATGAGGAATTACTGTTTACCATGAGGGTGGTCAAGCAGTGGCACAGGAACCAGAGGGACCATGCACGTCCTCCCTCAGTGATATTGAAAATCCAGTTGAACAAGGAAGGTCTTGAGCACCCTGACCGGACTTTGACTTTGGCCTTGCTTTCAGCAGGGATTGGGCAAAAGAATTCTGGAGAGCTCTTTCAACCTGACTAATATTACGTAGATGGTACTTACATAATGGATAGTGGATAGTCCTATGGATAGTTTTTATTAATGAAGGAACATAATACTTCCCCATGACCCAGGAGTTTTCCTACAACATTTGCTAAAGGCCACAGGTAAATGGTACAAAAACTTCCCAGCATATTTTTACAGAATCACAGAATCTTCATGGTTGGAAAGGATCTCTGAGATCACAGAGTCCAACCATACACACACAAAAAACTCCTATGGTGGATGACCAATACCGTGTTCTTGGGGTGCATCAAGAAGAGTGTGACCAGCAGGTTGAGGAAGGTTATCCTGCCCCTCTGCTCTGTGCTGGTGAGGCCCCATCTGGAGTACTTTGTCCAGTTCTGGGCCCTCCAGTTCAGGAAGTACATCAGAGGACCACAAAGATGATTAGGGGTCTAGAACATCTCTCTTATGAGGAAAGGTTGAGGGACTTTGGTTTTTTTAGTCTGGAGAAGAGAAGGCTGAGGGGGAGAACTGGTCAATGCCTATAAATACTTAAAGGCTGGGTGTCAGGAGGATGGAACCAGTCTTTTTTCAGTGGTGCCCAGTGAGAGGACAAGAGGAAATGGGCACAAACTTGTACATAATAAGTTCCATCTAAACATGAGGAGGAACTTCTTCACTTTGAGGGTGGCAGACCCCTGGAACAGGCTGCCCAGAGAGGTGGTGGAGTCTCTATCTCTGGAGACATTCAAACCACCTGGACACATTCCTGTGGGACCTGCTATGGGTGAACCTGCTTTTGCAGGGAGGTTGGACTAGATGATCTCCAGAGGTCCCTTCCAACCCCACATCATTCTGTGATCCTGTGTACAACAAAAAGAGGAGATTATAATAATTTAAAAACAAAAAACCCAAAAACCACACTAAACTAGTCACATTTGAGAATATCATTCTCTCTCAATTATTTCAAAGTGTCTCCACTTCAACAGCCCAGGCCTCCTGCTGTCACAACACTTCCCCAAAAGAGCATCAGTGTTCGAACCTGCAGCAGTTACCTACCCCACAGAGAAGCAGCTGCCAAAATAGCAGCCCCTGCACTGTTGTGCAACAGCCTGGACCAGATGTGAGTCTCAGCATCATCAGCTTTTCTCATACCTTCGCTTTTCAGAGATCCTTTGCCAGCTTGTGCTGTGCTGCAGCTTGTGCTGTTCTCCAGCTGGTGCTGTTCTCCAGCTGGTGCTGTGCTCCAGGTCTGGATGATGAGGACGTCAGGTTAGGGATTCATTGTGCAAGGTAAGAGTTACTTACTTGAGAGCAGAAAAATGCTAGAATGAGCAGCAGAAAAAGGAGGCACTAAACAGCAGAACATTGGGCCGGACAACAGCCCAGGTTATTACTCTTTGAACTGAACATACTATAGGGAAGATGTTTTGGAGGTAATGCAGGAGATGTTATCCTGCAGCTGGTCAGAGGAAGAGGAAATCATTGGTTTAATCAGTTTTCCTGACACTTCAGTGATCTCATCTGTGCACCACTTAATCTTTGCCACAGCCCAAGCAGGAACAACGAGGAGGTGGCTGTGGGGAGGGAGTAGCTGACCTGGGATTGACACCATTCATGGCTGCCTGGCAGGAGAAAGTCAGTCTGGCAACTTCACTGCTAAGGCTGGCAAAGTTTCCTTCAGAAGCTGAGGTCAGGAGAAGGTCCTCCAAAGGTAGAGAAAAAAAATATTAAGAAACTCAGTAGATTCTTATCTGCAAAAAGACATTATTCATAGCTCAATGCACAGTTAAAATAAAATGAATATGTGTGTTGTGCCATGAAAGCAAATTGCTTTGAGGTTATATAAACCAGGGGAATAGTTGAGCACGTCTCCAAAGGACAGCAGATGAAGCATTTTCAAGCTACCAATACTCTAGCAGCACATACGTCACTAGAATAGCACACGGCAGGGGATCGTGGCTGTGTCCCTTGGATTTCAGACAGCTACGCAAGCCACCAAAGAGTGTCATTGCCAAGAGAGGCTCATAAGCAGAAGATATTTTAATTGACTAACTAGCAGGGCTGGGAAAAATAATTCAGTATGGTTGGGATGAGCAATTGCAACATGCTACCGGGCAGCAAAGAGGAATAGGAAGGCCTCAGGGAAGATCCTTTGATCTCTGGGCAGTTGCATTGGAGAGCTTGTTTACAGAGGGATAAGCATTCTGGATGCAACTACGGTACTGAGGTTATGGCAAGGCTGTCTGGGGAGACAGGTTACAGTCTCTCACGAAGCACAGGGATCATCTCGTCACAGTGAGCTGCCAAGTCTCATTAATTTATCATAGGAACATGCCTTCAGTGCTCACTCCCCTCAGTTCTGTTTCGTAAGGTTGACAGACGTGTCTATAGACCACAAAGTGTTCTTGACAAGAGGGTAATTAACCTTCAGTGTTTACATCTCCCCCCTCTTGGTAAGTAACACACCAACCTGGTGCCTTTTTTAGGAGGACTGGCTGTAAGGCAGTGATAGTTTCCTTTTAAGCTCTTGATCAGAGGTCAGGAGAACGGGAATAATAAGTTCTCTAAGCTCTATCTGGAGCAGTAGGCAGCTGAGGAAAAACTTTCCTTGAGTAAATGGCCAAAGACTTGGACTCAGGGCCTTTGGACCAGCCCCAGGTCTGTGAATGTGATCCCCATCAGCCTGTAGCTACACAGCCATTTGGGCCAGGATCTGGGACCTGCTTCATGTAAGCTCGGGATAGAGTGAGCTGAGACTTTGCCCAGCTTAAAGGAGCTAGAGGTGCAGAAGTTTATACACAGATAATGGCAAGTATGAGGGAGAAATTACTCTAAAGTAGTTTTTAAGTTAGACAAACACTTCAAGACTGTGTCTCCCTGCACAAACCCCATATGGGAGGAAGTAACCAGCTACAGAAAACATCTGTTACTGGAGGTGCCAGTCGATCACTGCCACAATAACTTGGAGGAATCTCTCTGCCTGTCAACTGCCCCAAGAAACATCAGTGTATCATATCCCCAGACAAAGTTTTCTTTCCATGTGAAACAACAGGACGAGGCAATGCAGGAGTTAGTAAAACATCAAACAAAACCATTCTCCCAGATCTCACCTTATCAGCCAACAAACTAGCAAAAATTCATACAAGAAACAATGTTTGGAAAAGACAAATGAAGGTCATTGCTTTTGTTTATGGGAAGAAACCCAGGATCCTCTGGGATTTGGGATAAATGATGGTTTGTTTTTTAAGCAAGATCTTGGAAATAAAGCAGTAACAAGGGATTTTCTTTCTGAGGGACAGGGTGCAATAGGTTAAGAATGAAAATCCCTCACTGTCCCTCATGGGAAAGAGAGAGAATAGGGTGAGACACAGGATGCATCATGGTTGAACACTTGGCTGGAACATGAGGAACTGGAGGGAAAGAGTTTCTATAGCTGAAGGACTATTAGCATCATAACCATTGACCATTTCTTCCGTTGTTATTGACATCAAAAGAGGGGGCAACATTTTCATTTATTCTGCAGAGCTGAGCTTTAGTGAGACCACTGGCTGATTCTTTGCAGCTGGACATGGCTGAAACACCGTTGGTGCTGACAGAAAGGAGCATTGTGCTGAATGACAGGATTTTGCTGTCACAGAGACTGAGGCAGAGAGCAGGACCTCTACCATCTCTAAACTATTGCACTAGCAAACGAATACCACTATATACTTAACCTGTTTAGTACATGTATGACAACTGCTATTTTGTATGTGATCATATGGCCCCTACATCCTTGGGCAGCTTGGGCACTGTGCTCCATTTGTCAGTGAAGGCTGTTTGTGCATGCTTGCATAGCAAAGAAATATTTCTGCCACTTGTCTCATATTTTGCATCTTTCTGCCATCTTTCTCTTCATACATTTGAAAGCAGCCTGTGGAGAATAGTAATATTAGAAAGCTAGCGTTAAACCACTGCCAGATAAAATGTCAACAGAAGGTATATGCATCACTTGCGTCCAATCATATGCTGCCTGCTCAGCATTCAGCTGACGTTATTTGGGATGTTGCCACCGACAGCAATGGGAGTTCAGGCTGCCTCTTGGTTGCCTTCCTTCTTAGTCACTGAGTTGACTGCTGTTCCCAAGTCCCTGGGTGTCCCACATTCTCTGAAGAAGGGAAAGTCTGTCATTAGAGACTCAGTAGGACAATTTTCCCAAAGGGGGACGGGTGCTGGGCATGTAAATAAAACTCCCAAATGATACAAGTGAAGGAGAGTTCATCTGAGTTAACCACCGACAATGAAGTCATTTTACTGTCTCTGACTGTTATAATTACATCAGTCATCAAACCTAGGCTGTCTGAATATTCTGCACCATTTGGATTTCCACTCTATTTTCTTCAGCTCTTTCCTCTGCTAAACCTTCATGATTTACCCTCAAGCACAAACAGCAAGTGGAGAAGGAGAAAAGGAGGATAAACTGGAAAAAACACAGGGAGAGGGCCAGGGGACTGTCACTCGGAAAGCACGTTCTTTCCATCGGACTGACACGTTACAGGCACAGATCCCACATTCATTGGTGGAAGTGAAACCATCTGTGCCACAGATCTGCTCCAACGCTTGGCCAGGGGGGCATGACTGGCCATCCTCAGCGATACCCGCCGGGCATGTGCTACAGCTAAGCCGTAAAGAGAACAGAGGAAAAAAAGAGTTTAAAGTAATAAATTTCCAAACATTCCTTATTCTTCATGGGCTTTGAATGAAATTAACATTTTGCTTCTCTGAATGAAAAATAGGCAGGAAGTAACGCACTACGCGAATGCTTTTTGTTTGCAAATTCACAGTATGTTTAAACTTATGGGGCTGCATCTCAGCTGGTGAAAATCTGGAAAACCCTCCTAGGCTGAGTGGATGTCTGCCAGCTGGAGACAGGCTCCCTTCCACTGCTATCTGATTTTCCTATCTACTGGTTGATCAGCAGAGAGCACGCAACTGGAGCCCAGAGCATAACAAAGAATCAAATAAAATTGTACCAAACTTTAAATTACAACAAAAGAATGAACATTTCTGAGTGTGAACATAATGATGGATGAATGGGTGTATACCAGGGTTTTATTTCTTTAAATATGGATGCCTGAGAAATTTTTGTTCAGTTCCTAAACTATTTTCTTTGCTAACAGCCAGTTAAATAGGCCTGTGTGACTGACACAATGAGCTTGTATAAACATTTCTGGATTTTTTAATATTTTATTTCAGGAATATACAGATATAGAAGTGTTTAAAAATTATTTAAACATTCCTCTGGAAAGAGAACATATTTTAAAATCAGTAGGATGAGCCTTGTCATGCTCAAGCACTGCTCAAGAGAGTGACAGAGCATCTAGGTCAATTCACATGCCTCTAAAGCAAATGTGAAGGAAAGTTAATACAAGGCAAATTATCAACAGACATAATTTTGAAAGGTATAGATTTTTTTGTAAAGTGTTTGAATGAAGTTTAGATAAAGACAGTATCAAGGAAAAATTGTGGGGTTGGTTGTTTTTTTTCCAAGTCACAGACAGGTGAGTGCTGATAAATGGTGAAAAAACAAACTTTCGGCTCCATATGAAAAGATTAAGTATTGTTTTCTAAATCCTAGTTATAAATCAAGAATTAAATGATTCACCTCATTCTTCCTTCTGTTTGTGTTGTAAGAAAAATGACTGTAGACTCAGAAAACATTGATAAGGCTATAAAGATAATTTAGACAAACAAGGAAGGAAAGAAGATGTTTATATTTTTAAAATATTGCCTCTGTGATATGTACCAGTGCATTTAGAAGTCATGAACCCTGAGGCTGGACCATCATCGGTGTGAAACACATTGAAACTCGTCAGCCCCTGACACAGCTGAGGAGCTCAGTCCCTGCTCTCCAGAGCCCGAAGGAAGCAGCAGCAGCTGCTTGGCAGCGAGCAGAGCTGGACCAGCTGCGTTTCAGCAGTAAAGTTTAGATGCCTGATATTGCAGCCATAGCAGACACTGGAAAATCAGTTTTTCCTTCACTGCATCCTTGCCTGATGGTATAAGGCTGTACCTGCAACTGTCTCTGTTCATGGCAAGAGTGCAAAAATAAAAGTCCATAGAAGCAGGAGGAAATCCATGCATGCATCTGATCCTTTTAGTGTCTTTTTCCAAGTTAAAAACTAGGCATTCCCAGCATGACAGTTGAATGTTTTTTTCAGAGTAACCTGACCATTTTGAAGCTGCTTGAGCTTTTGCCCAAGGTGAGTAAGAGAGTCAGCCTCGGGGCTGTGCAGTGTTATGCACCAGAGAAGGGATGGAGCAGCAGCTGAGCAGTACCAAAGCTGCTCACATTGGAGATGGTTCCTGAGTGTATTTGCAGCCTGGCAAACACTGAGCTCAGGAGATGATCTCTTGCTGGTCCCCAGCATAGAAATCTCTTGCTGTCTATCCAGACTTTTCTCTATCTATAGCCAAGCAGGCAGCCAGCTTCGTCACCTGTATCTTAAAACCACCTCTCAAGTCTCTTAGTGACACTCCAAACCTGCTATTGTTCTACCTCTCTCCTAAGCCACAAAAATTCAATGCTTCCTCTTGAATGTGTTCATCTTTTCTTGATTATGGCTTCCTCTTCATCGCAAAGCAGAAATTAATCATCTCATTAACACACACTCAGTAAGTAACCCTGCAGAGCTGAAAAACAACTCAAAGACACAGAAAACACCTTTGTCCCTGAGAAGGCGGCTGCCCTGCTTTTATAGAGCTATATTGCTTCATAAAACACCCCCTGAGCCTGGGGGATATTTAAATGCCAATGTCAGGCTTTTCCAATTTTCTGGCCCAGTTTTAGTTATTTATTCCATTATGTGTTTTCACATGGAACCTACTGGTGAATACTGCATGGAAACATGTGTCTAATGGCCACTTTGGCTTCTTTCCTTGATGGCCCTGACTTAGTCTCAACTGTGTACCTCCTTGACTTCAAGTTTGCTTTCGGTGTCATCAGACAATGAGCTCCACAGAGGAGGCTCTAGCATGGCCGTGCCCAGCTAATGCCACGCAGTTGGATCCTGACAGCTTTACCACAATGACTTGCAAAAGCCAGCGGTCAGAGCTAAGTCCAAGTGAAAGTCTGCCAAAGTCCAAAAAAAAAAGAAAAATTTAAAAAAAAAAAAAATTATTCAAGTCTTATCCCTGAGGATAACCAAGTAACATTTAAACGAGACTAAAGCAGCATGTTCTGCAAAAACACCTTAACAGAAAAGGGCAAAAGGGTTATATAAACCAAAGGAACGTTTACATTAGGACACAGACCCAGGAAAAGTACAATAAGCCATTGTTAGTTACAAATCGTCTTGAAAAGTACATGCCAGCCATGGGCACTAATGGCACAGAGGTACTACGGCCTCATTCCCTGGTACAATACCCACTGTATCTTCAAGTCACCAACATTTGCCTTCAGCCTATTCTTCTAGCCTGACACTTCAAAGAGTGACTTTCCAAACCGATCCAAATAATTGTGTTATTCTCTGGTAAACTACAATGGGATATTGAATCAGGGAGGCACTAGCTGTAGTCCAGAAGAAATCCTTTAACCCTGAAATATTGGACTTGCTTTGGTGACCTGGCATGGAGCTAGTGGTAGCAGCTGTACCTACGTGACCAACAGATGTTCCCCTCGCCTCCCTACCTCCCTGCCATATGGACACCAAAGTGACAGCAAATGTATCACCAGGTCCTGAGCTCTTTGGCCTCAAAAATGGAGGTAAAACATGACTATCAGGCAGAACTGCTTTCCTAAGGCTTTTTATATATTTAGTTAAGACTGGGGACAAGTGAACCTCTGCATCCTTTTCCTTCCAAAATGGCTTTAGAAGTCGGGCAGCTGCAGTGATATACCAGGGCTGTCCCCAGACCCAGGGGTGACTTCTGCTCACCGGTCCTGGAGATATTATGTTGCACTAATAAATCAAGATATTTCATGGGCGGGCATTTCTGCTGCCTGTGACCCTGAAAGGGAGCTCAACATTGCCTCCTGTAGGTTATATCCTATAACAACACTTGACACTGAGGACAGATTGGGTGGAAACAGACTAGGATCACCTTTTCTGATAGCAGCTGCTGCCTCTTCTTCCATGGAACATGCTGCACAAACCCTGGGAACCAGGACAAGGGAACCTTTTGGCTAGGCAATCAGTTTCCCTTTCTATCCCCCAGCAAGAAAATGCTCTTCTTGAGAGCAAACTACCACCCACATCATAGACATTGCCCTGTGGAGGAGGTGGACCATACCCTTGAGGTGAAAGTCTCCTTGTGCTGACTATAAAGATGGAGTCTGTGATAAGTTCATACAGGGATATTAATGGTTAGATGAGACTAATACTGGCAGGGAGACTCTGAGCAGTAAGGCTCAGAGCTGGGAACTCCAATAGGAGGCCAGGCCCTATCAGAACAGGGACAGCATTGACACATGGCAGGAAAAAAACTACCCACACTGCTTGGTAGAGCAGAATATCAATAGGAAAATACATATGTACTACTACAATTACCGTGTCAGGGAGAAGGGGCACAAGGGATGAAATGTGGCATTAAGACAGAAAAATGTTGCCAAGTGAGTTTATTGAACAAGTGTTTCAGGAACTAAGGAAACAAGTCAAACTGAAAGAAAGTTTCTGGGGAAGATCAGCCCATGGAGAGTCACACGCAAGGGAGTTTGTCTTTCTGGGCTGGGCTCCAGCACAGACTTAGCATTCAGTCATACTCATGAGGTTGAGAGTCCTATTGCTTTGCCTGGTGAGAAAAGGAGAGGAAAAGATTAAACACAGAGCATATTCAGTGCTGAAGCCCTGTTCCTCATTTCACTGGCCCAAGTGTGTTAGCTTAGCACTGACTGGAGAAAAAGAACAGTTTCAAAAGCCCAAAGAATCCCTTCCATTATTATCACTAAAGGAAGGATGGAAAGGTTTCACACATTTCATACAATCCAATTCGTTTGGTGAAGTACTTTCCACACGCCTTGATGAGCTTGTGGATAGATTATGTAAAAATGAGTAAAGTATCTTGGACGTTAACAAAAACACCCATATCCTTGCACAAGCCAAGGTTCACCAGAGATGTCCAGTATATGCCTATGAGCAGTTAGTAAAAAATACATTATGAAAACAGCCCTGCATTCATAGTAGGTACAGAAATTGATCATGAAAGGAAGGAGTTTACTCTTGTACATACACGTAGGCATTGCAGAAAACACATCTGTTGCCATATGTTTTGCCATCAGAGCCACAATGGGGCAAATATTCCATGGTGCAGATCGGAGAGACTTCTTGGAAACTCTTGCAATGCTCCTGCACACAGAAGATAGACATGAGTTTCCCTACCTGAGTGCAAACTGTGGACCCCTTTCATAAGGAATGACACCTCATTGAGAAACAAAACTGCCATAACAACATCTAATAACCAAGTTTCCTCCTGGTGGCAGATGTGATCTTGCACTGTTTCTGCTCACTGACGCAGCTTTTCCTGCGCTGGCTGTTTTATGACCAGTGTGAAATTCCCAAGGGATCTTCTCAGGTCTGCACACCAACACTCCCCCAGTTTGAAGCCCAGAGCAGAGGACAGTCCCCCATGAGCGTAACAGACACTGGACCTCAATCTTTGCTCCTGTCCTTTCCCACTTACTTTTGTAATGTCCTCTTCACAGCGTCCATTCTTTCTCTTGCCAAGATTGGTCCGATGTTCCCTGGTAGATGGAGAAACCATCATTAGCCACAACCTTCCCTTTTACAACCACAGTGTAACAACAAACCTTTCTCCCACATAATGCACAGGATATTTTCAGATAAACTAGCTTAGCATTGCCTGCACAGCACTAACAAGAACTTGCCTTTACGGACCAGGCACATGTCTTTTGGAATAATGGTCCCCTCAGTTTATGGATCCCATTTTGGGGGGCTCTGGGGTTGAAAGTCCATGTCAAACACCAACCAGGTCAAGCATCATGGTAGAGAGACAGGACCCACCCAGGACAGGTTTCAGAGAGAGCCCGTGCGTATTACTTGGCCCTCACAGATCAAACCACCACCACTGAGAATCCCCCCAGGAGAAGAACAAGTACTTACAGGTTGTGGGCACACAGTGTGCACTCACTGGCATAAGTGACACCATCAGTACCGCAGACAGGATCGTAGATCATCGTGCAAGCCATCAGCTCTCTGCCATCCTTCAGCGTGGAAGTTCTGTACTGGCTGCAGTCAAGCTGGAAAACAAAGAGGGCAAAAGTTCCAGCACAGACTCTGCTCTGTGCAAGGGCACCCAGACACAACCCCCCTTGCTTATGCCTCTGCCTTTTAGGATCTGCCATAGGACAAATTATGGTTGTATATTAACTCATTCTTCATGGAAAACTAGCAATTTCTTCTCATAGCCTTCTGCTGGGGAAGGCTGAATCAAGGCTTGAAGGTAGACATCACTCATTCAGCTTCATATTTATCATGATGCCCCTATACCTTGCTGAACCTACCAGGATATTACCAGATGCAGCTCAAAAATAATCTGCAAATCAAAATGGTGTGATTTATGCACTTCCTGCAAGAGAGATGACTGTGACCAAGGAGTTTTTCACAGCCCACAAGAATGGAGGGGCGATGTGCTGACAGGCCTTTTGTTGCAATGAGATGGCTCCCAGTGTTGAAATCTGCCAGCAGTTGAGGCTGATTTACACCGGTTGAAGAACTGGCCTGATGTTTTAGCACTCCCAGTTTCTCCAGTGCAAGCTCTTCCTCTCTGATTTATGTATCTCACATGGTGTCAGCCCAGAGCGTACTCAGGAAACAAAGGAATGACATTTCATAGTTTGTTTGTATAGAAATGAAATACCTGACTCGGAATGTTGACTCTTTCAAACACATGCTAATGAGATGGTTTTGTTCTTCTATTCCCCAGTGAGAGTAAATAATTTAGAGCTGGCCAAATACAGTTAATCTGTTTTTTGGGGNTTGTTTTTTTTTGTTTTTTGTTGTTTTTTTTTTTTTTTTTTTTTTTTTTTTTTTTTTTTTACGAGATTCATTGTTGGTATACATTAGATTACAATCCATTTACTACAAAAAACCCCACCAAAACCCCCAAAAAATCCAAAACAAAAAAACAAACCACAAAACCAGAGAGGGGTTTGAATTCCCTGGTACATTAGGTATCAGCATTCAAAACACAGGCAATTTTCTAATCTTTGCAGAACACCCTTTTGTAAAATGCAAGCATCCATAAGGCACTGGATACCCTGGGTCCTCTGCATTCCCTTCCCATATTGCCAAAACAGACTGTTCGGTTCCTGTGGCAGCTATGATAGACTGCTGTGGGAAAGAGATTTCTTCTTGCAAACCCTTAAATCATTTATGCTACCTGTCTCATAACTCATTCCACACTTGTCCTCTCCTCTGTCTTTTCCTGGCTGCGTGCAGGAAGCACACAGTGTTCTCCTGCTGCCAGGAGGGGGATATTCACCCGCAGAAGGAAGGACAGCACAAGCTGTGACCCTCAGGGAGGCTACACCACCAAACCCCACCAGTGTTTATTCAGGTTATGCAATCAGCACCGCTCAAGCTCTTCTTTTTCTCCAGGTTTCACTTACTTGAGGAACTTCTATGCACCTTCCATCATGCTTCTTGGCAACACTGGTTCCAAATTCGCTGGAAGAGAAAGCAGAGTTAAAACTGCTCCACAAGTAACTGTGTTAAGCTCTCAGGGGGTGACCTTCAGGGCTTACATGTTATGGGCACACAGAGCACAGTCATTGCTGTAGGTGACGCCATCTGTCCCACAGATCTCGCGCAGGATGAAGGGGCAGGCTGCAACGGCTTCACCCGTTTTGGTGTTGCTCACATACGTGCTGCAGTCAACCTGGGGAGATAAAATAACAGTGCTGGGTCAGTTGCTGGGGGATGGAAGTGCCTCATCTGCAGGCTGTCCACTCTGATCCTCCAGATTGTAAAAGCTTCTGTCAGAGGAAAATCAGAGGGTTTTTAAGTTTAGTCTTCCATTAGAAATGAATTTAGTAATTGTAGTTGGGTTTGGTGTTGTCTGCTAATAGAGGGAAGAAAGGAGCAGCTGGCCAAGAAGATGATTTCCCCAGAGCAGCAGATATGCAAGTTTTAAAACAAGCATTTAACCCAAGGAAACTGTTTTAAAGTGTTTGACCTTAAGTCTGGCTTGACATAGTTAACTAAATCTGAGATTTTGTTTCAGCTTTTTCAGAACAGCAGCAAGAACTGTCTCAGCAGGTTCCATTGCAAGAATATTTATAATGTATAAAACCTAACAATTTAAATATTTGAGGATAAATAGACAAACACCTACTGGAAGTCACTCTACACTAGCTAAGCATCACTGACACTTCACTGTCATTTTGCATAGTTTCCCCAGAGCAGCATCTCTTATCACCTGTATTTTCCACATGGTCCAAGAGCAAATTAAAACAAAGCTCGCATTTTAACAGTGTCTTTACTATAGAAAATCTATTGCAGTCCCTCAGCACACATGAAGTTATTTTTGGTGCTTTAGAGCTGCTCTGCATAAGCAGAATAAATACGCTGAGATATTATCAGCACGTATTGTTACTGTGCAGGATAATAAAGCTATTTTTGTAGGCATATCTGGGACCAGATTTTTCCTGACTGACCAGAGCAGGAGGATTTTTTTAACCTGCCTGTCTAGAGCAATGGAAATCCTTGCACTCAGTGAATACATGGACATCTAACACAGCCTTCTGTCTTCCTCTCCTGCTGAGCTAAAATGGGCTGTATGGTTTTGGGCTGCCTCTGATAATTTCTGTTCAGAGATCTGCAGTGCTGGGACATTTGTTTTTTTTTTTTCCTGAAGTCCCAGCATGTCCCTGTTCTCTCTTGTCCTCACGTACTGCACACTGGCAGCAGTCGCTGTGAGCAGCAAGGGAGAACCACAGCACCAGCCCTGGGCATCACCCCCTGGTGCACCTGGGAGCACGGCAGGTGTGCTGAGCCCAGCCAGACTCTTCCTGGAGGCTGGAGAGGGAATAGGTGGTGGTTGGTTTAGATCTACTTACATTTACAGCAGTGCTTTCCTCCTTGCATCTTCCCTCATGCCTTTTCTGAATGTGAGTCCCGTGTTCTCTGACGGGGAGAGAGGCTGATGTTAGAGCGCTCACCAGCAAATCCCTGTGACACCCAGGAGCCACAGAAAGCAAACCAAACTCATAGCAAATATATATGATAAAGGAGGCATCTGATTGCCTAATGAACCATTTTTGCCTGGTCATTAGCAAGCATAATCCTAAACAGGTCTCCCCACCAAGTGCTGTGCAGCAGCCTCATCCATGCTTTCCTCTGCCCAAATACCACAGCCCCTCATAGTGTGCTCAGACTGAGAGCTGGTTCTCCCACAGCTCTCCCAAGAACACAAACAGAGCATCAGAGAAAAAAATCAAGGTGACAGGGGCTTCAGGAGGTTGAAAGAGAAACAGAGACATACAGATATGTATGGGCTAACAATGCCTAGTCACTCCAAAAGAGAGGCTTATGTACAGGACTTACGCATTATGGGCACAGATGCCACATTCGTTGTCATAAGTAAATCCGTCTGTGCCGCAGACTGGGAGCAGGATCCTTGGACAGCGTACCAGGGCTTTCCCACCCTTAGTCATTCTTGATGGGTATTGACTGCAATTGATCTACAAAAAGCAGAAGCGTCAAACCTAGGAAAGCCTTCGCTCTCTGAGAAAATCCCTAATGCAAGCCCCTGTCCCATCTTTTACACTGGGATGCTGAGACAACACTAACACTAGGTTTCAGTTCTCTCAAAACCAGTCTGGATCAGTTCTGCATGAATCCTCCCATGCACAGAGGGAGCTGCACAGCTCTGCATAGCTCGTGAGATGTCAAATGACTAGGGTAAGTAGCTCTGTTAAACCCAAATACAAGGTATTCCAAAAGGAAAAAAAAGAAAGGAGAAAAACATATTCCCCTTTTCATTCTACTGTGTAGATATAAAACATCAAAATAGTGATTTTGTACTTTTCTGGCAATGTCTTTGAAGAGTATCCTCAAAGGAAGCCCCAAACTGACCAACTTCCACATTTTTGTGTTGGCATGTCCTGGACTTCCAGACTTCTTGGCTGATACTCTCAGATCAAAACTTCTGGTGTGATCCTTATACCAGAATATATCCTCACCCCAAAGGCTACTGTAGGTATGACTTTGTAATGACAACTCTGTGCCTAGCTCCCATGCAGCCCTTCTGCCAGGGCTGTGCAGGCAAGAAGGGCCCAGGGGATACCTGCCTCAGGACAGGCAGGATTTGTAGGCATCCTCAACTCAAGAGGCTGACAAAACTTAATAGATGCATGCAGAAAGCCAGAGTTCAGGACATCTCATTTTCTGAGAAGATGTAGCCTCAGGGAACTTCTCAATTGATACAGTTAAGAGGAAAAATATGCCCTATATCGCGTCCTTACCTCAGAAGTCTCCTGTCTGCATTTTCCATTATGCTTTTTGCTAACATGGGTCCTGTGTTCTCTGGAAGAGGAAAACACTAAAGTTGAAGAACTAAATGTTTAACCTCTTGGTCACAAGTCACATGCAAAATGAAGCAAACCATGGCTTCAGATTCTGTAAGAGTGTATCAGAATAGCCACATTACTCATTAACAAGCTCATCACATACTCTCATAACATACAGTATAAAGCAATATTCTGAATTATCCCCTTCTTTGCTCGGTCACTGCCCAGCCCACAGACTAATTCAAGAAGCTGCTGTCTGACTCTTCAAGATTTCCCCTCATGAGCACAAAGAAGGTATCAGAAGGAAACTCAAGGCAAATCCAAAACCAAAACCAAACCAGTTGCTAAGAGACTTCAAGAAATAGGGATAAGCAGAAACGCAGAAGGATAGTTCTCAGGACTGCAAAGCATTACTGGCTACTTAGAAGGTGTCCTATACCCATGGCACTTACCCGTTGTGGGCGCAGATACCACATTCATTGTCATACGTATTGCCGTCTGTGCCGCAAACTGGATTCAGGATCCTTGGGCAAGATACTAATACTTTGCCATCTTTAGTGGTTGTTGTTGGGTACCTATTGCAGTCAAGCTGTCAAAACAAGGAGAATTAGCACTAGTGGAGCCCTCGCTATGCAAGAAAAGTTGATGCAAAACCTTTTCTTTCTGTACCCTAACCTCCATTGTTTCTGTAACAACAGGATAAAGCCCTGATACACTGAAGCTAAATCTTCAGTCAGAAATGAGTTTTCTGAACACTATCCCAGTTCTCTAGGAGTCAAGAAGAACTAGCTTAGAGAAGGGATCCTTCAGGCAGAAGAGCACGTACAAGATTTTGAGCCCATTCTTATTAAAAAAAAAAGAAAGAAAGAGTCTTGAATTTAGTGAGAAATATTTTTCACCAGTTGGAAATCTGACTAATACTGATTTGATTTGTGGTGTTGGTTTCCTCCACACTTCTCCAGCTCTGTGATTACTTACTACTTCAGATTCCCTGCAGTTAAGAACAGAGTTTAAAAGGGTAGAGAAAAAAAATGGTTATCTATCAGTTGGAGAACAGATTTTATACATACTAGAATTTTTGTGCTGAAACACAGAAACTTCTCTTCCTGAGGCACCAGACTGTTGGCACTGTACAATAATACATATTGTACAATAATACAATAAAATATACTCTGGAAAGATGTATGCCTTGTTCTCTTATGGGTCTCGCTACGTCTGCGAAAGCAACCAGCATGGGAGTTTTGAGTCCCTGATGCAAAGGGTGGGAATGCCTGTGATCTCCCAAGAGAAAACTGCCAGACAGCACAACACTTTAGCAAGTGAAATCTTGGGCATCCCATTGGGCACAGAAACCAGCTTAGTACATAGGGAAGTGAGTTCTGCAGCTTCTCATTTCATATCCACCTCCTTTCTCCTTTGTCTCTTTGGTGTGTTATGCATGAGGTGAACCCTCTCTTTGGAGCAGGCAGGATACAAAATCCACACTCATTGTGCAGAAAGTCAAAGCACAGAGATGGACACTCATAAACCATGTCATACAGTCCTCTTGCAGTTTGTTAGGGAAATTTGTGGGGTTCTTGGGATTCTATCCATTAACAGCCCTAAGAGGTGGATTTCTGACTTCTACTGCACTTACAGTGACGATCTGCCTGCATTCTCCATCATGTATTTTGCTGACATTGGTGTGATGTTCTCTGAAAGAAAGAAATGCTTTGGTTAGGAAGCCTTGAGAATAACTTTTCCCATTACAGACTAGGCATTGGGGCAGGAGAGCAAGGTCCCACCTGCTTCGTGGGATGCTACAACTACTTGACTTGTCTGAACACACCCCATGGATGGTAGCAGAAAATGCACAGTATTTCCATAACACATGGTAGTTAAGTGTTAGGAGTAATTAGGTGTTACTTTGATTTTTTCATGGCTTTGCTGTGGGTCGTCCTCTCGTTCTTTTGTGATTGCCCTCATGAGCACAGACAGAAAATGGGGAAGAAAACTCAGGTTGGCTGGAGAATTACAAGAAACAAGCTCCAAAGTGACCTACAATCTGGCCTAAGGAAGATGTTTTACAGGAGTGCTTCTGAGAGCCTTAACTATCACTAGTTATCCAGAAGAATGTTCTAAGCACAAGACTTACGCATTATAGGCACAGATCCCACATTCGTTGTCATAAGTGAAGCTATCTGAGCCACAGACTGGTTTCAATATCCTTGGGCAGGCTACCATGGTGTGACCGTCTTTTTCAGCTCTTCGGTACATACTACAATCGATCTGCAAAAGTACCAGGAATAGAGAAAAATAAAACCAATACATTTTCAATATAAAGATGTAACACTACTATTCTGCTTACTGTCCTCCAGTCACTGGGGACAAAGCCAGCACCAAACGAATCCCACTATCAAAAATGGAAGCCAGAATCAGTTCGGTGGGAATACTCTCCTGTTTAAAAAAATAGCATAACAAGAAGGATTGTGATTTGGATTTTGTGAAGTCCTTTCACAAGACTCCAGTGGAGCTACCCAGGTGGTGAGATCCAACCTTCAGCTAACATGACTTTTAATTTAATTCCCAATTACAGAGGCTAGATTTGAATTAAAAAGCACAAAGACATGGTACCAGATAGCCTATTAAAAAAATCCTCTCAGCTCTAGTTATCATCAGATTTTAATTCCCTTTCTGCTGTGCACATTCTGTTTTCTTCTTGTGTTGTGTTTGAACTGTTCTGTTTTACAACCAGCTGAAGCCTTCCACGGACTTTTGGACTTTGTCTTACCGTAATATGTTTCGGATCACATTCTCCATCATGTGCCTTCTCCACGCTGGACCTGTGTTCACTAGAAGAAAGCATACCTGTGTCAGTGATTGCAGAGAGCAGCATCACCTCAAGGCTGGCAGTGTTGGCACCCAGCTGCTAACTCATGTGCTCCTCTGCCCAGTCCATCTTTGGGGGATGAAGCTGCCACCCTTACCCAGAGCTCCTTCACCCTGCAGCTTCTGCTGGGTTTCCAACAACACTCACCTGTTGTGGAGGCAGATCCCACACTCATTGCTGTACGTGTTGCCGTCGGTGCCGCAGACTGGCTTCAGGTTCCTTGGACAAGCTACCCAGGATGTCCCATCCTTGCCGATGCCGGTGGAATACAGGCTGCAATCAACCTGTGAAAGCAGTACAGAATTAGACCCAACATTGGCTCCATCATGGGAAGAAACCCCCATGCAGCCTCCCGCCACTGCAGCCACAGCGCCTGCAGCTCCTGCCGGGAGGAAAATTGGAGGTATTATTTTGAATCTGCTCGGGCAGTCAGGAGGAGTGAATCTTCTCTACACAAGTTTCTGATTATGCTTTCCTGCTGGGGTCCGGGGGAGGCACAGCACGGAGGAAGGACTGCTGTGGGTGAGATAGTGCCTAATGAAGGCAGCTGGTAATTGGAAGCCCGGCTGTACACCAGAGCCCCTCAGCTCAAAATCTGATCGCTTCAAATCGTGCTGCAGTCTCTGGTGAGTTACAGGAGTCTTGCGTGGGAACAACCTGCAGACAAATCCGTCACACAGACCCTGCGGTTTTCTTCCCTATGATATAGGTATAGAAAAACCTATGCAAGGAACACACTTCTGCAGGTCTTACTGTACAGAAAAAATTACCAGAATCTCAGGCTTTGATGCTTTCAAACATATCATCTTAAGACAGTATTCCTCAGAAGGGGATAATCTACTGCCTTTGGCTTGGAGTAACTATATTATGTCTAAGAGTTAATATAATAGGATTATAAAATTACTTCTTGCTTTCTTAGTTTTATTTAATGAACTGAAAATATTGTAAAAAATGAGGGATCTTTTACTTTCTTATGACATTGGCACTATCATTCAATCATACACTGGAAAATATTATTTGAACAGCCAAGCTTTCATTAGATTTAATCCATTTGCTCATCTGGTAATTACATACTGTTTCTACTTTACCAGAAACCTGGAATAGAACAGAATAAATAGATCTGTAGCTCACCTCAACTCCAAAGGCAATACCTGAAAGAAAAAAATGGAGACAGAAAAAATTAAAAAATCACACTATTGATATGCAGAGAAGATATATTCAAATCTTTTCATGAAACTGTTAAATTCAGTAGCTGTTGTTGACTAGTTTATTTGGTTTTGCAAAATACATTAGGCCAGTCCTAGGATGTATTAAAGGTTACTAAATAAAATTTCATTGCACTTTTGAGGGGAGATAAAACAGGGGACAGCAGATTAATCTATCCCTAAAATGTTACAGGGAAGGGATACAGGTACTTTCAATTCAGTACTCTTGAATTTTGATCTCTTCTAAGAGACTTTATATTTGACTTTGAAAAGTTTGGACATGCATGTTTAAGATGACTGTGGACCACTGGCACTGTCCATCCCCAAACACATCCTTCTCAGTTACCAGGAACAGCACAGTAAACTTACAGAGCATACCTAGAGGTTAAAGCTTGCATTTATATTGCTCACACAGATAATGATGCCATTTCTAACAGTTTTACTTTTTTACTCCTGCTCCTTCAGCAATTTGCTCCTACAAATCAAGAAGATGAAAAGATTTGCCTGTATGAGGTTGGCCAAAAGCTCAGTCTTGAAGTCTAACTTTTGTCTATGCTCTCTCAGCAAGAATATTTCTTCACAGAATAAGGCCCTCCTCCACATTACAATACTTTTACTAAAATGAAAATTCAGCTCTGATACAGCTAGATAGATCTCTGTGATATCCCATGAAATACTCACCTAAGGAGCAGCAAAGGGCTAGAGCAGCCTTCACAAAAACCCCTGTTATCTTCATGGCAGACAGAAGGACTGCTCCAGTGCAGCCTGCTAGCTCTCTGTGCGGGAGAGGAAGATTGCAGGTAGGAGCAGGAATATATAGCACACCACTATACCAAGTGGTCCCACCTTATTAGGTCACGCTCCAAGTCTGTCGTCAACATTCAAAGCCAAAAATATATTTACCCAGCTCTAGATGTCTAGCTAATGATTGACACAGGCGTGTATGCCAGGAAGGGGCCTTTTGTGTTACTTGAGGGGAGCAGGGAGCATGCCAGGACCCCTCTCCTCCCAGATGGATCTGTCCCAACCTGAGGCTGCCCCTTGCACAGCTGTGGCATGTTGCAAGCACACATCTACCCTGACAGTGTCTAAAGGCAATTAGGTCTTTCTCCTCCTCTATAGTTTTCAACTGAGCTGCCAGGTGACAGCCAAAAACCTCATTATTTAAGCTCAGAGCATGATTTTGTACTCTTCACTGCAGTATTTCATCCCAGTTTGAGACCAGATAATTTCAGCCCAGAAGGTCACCCTGTTCTCTGCCGTAGAGATCCTGCTTTTCTCCAGTTTTAAAAAAAACTCAGCTGTGCTCTGCTCCACGGGCCAATTTTTTTCTGTACTACAGCAAGGAGCAAAAATTAAGCTTGGTCCTAAAATCCTTCTTTTTTTGCTCTTCACTGGTAACTCTCATGGTATCCTTTGCTCACCTGCTACCACCTTCCCCATGGCCAGTTCCTGACCCACCTTGCCAAGCCTAAGTGACACCATCCCACAGGGCAGCAGGCCAAATGCTTTTGATGTCTACATAGACTAGATGTACTGTATTTCCTTTATCTAGGAAGTCAGCCAACATTGCAAAGATTGACATTAGCCCACGCATGGTTTCCTTCCTGAAAATTAAACGTATGCATTATCCCTTTATGCTCTTTATCTTCAGTTTTCTTCAAATTCTCACAAAGGTTTGCCCACTGTTAAGGTAACAGAACTTGGATTGTCCTGAACAATTTTTTTGTCTTTTATTTAAGGAGGGTTTTGGCCATTCTCTGGATTGGTCCCAGACTTCTCAATTGGGGAAATAAATTCTCCAAATTTCTCACTAACTTTTAGTCTTTCAAATTCTGTACTTGGTAATCAAAATTCTTACTTACAGGTCTTTTTCTTTTCTTTTACATAATTTAAACAGAGTGAGCTTGTGTTGAATCATCCCAGTTTTATTTCCTAAGAGAAGGACATCTCCAACATCTTTCTCACTTGAAAAGCAAATCCACAATACCACAATTTTGGCAATTACCTGATGGAAAATTCTATTTGCTTTCATATCCAGGAGCTCTGCTAGTATTAGTAGTTTTCAGGAGGTATCTGCAAAGCTAAACTCTCCCCAAATGCTAGCATTTCCAGGTATGTTAATTTCTAGTGATGCTAGAGAGAACTCTATTCATATATCTTGTTTTCATTCCTTCCCCCTGATACACACCCCCGATGTCTCTTGCCCTGTCCTTCTTATCTCAGTTTCACCAAGGGTCAAGGACTCCAGACCTTTGGACCAACGCAGGCCTTGACTACAAGGACCTGTGTTCATCCTGATTACAATATCCATCTCTCAGGGCTTATTCCAGGCAAGACGATCATCAATTAATCCTTCCTGGCAGAGGAAAATGTATCTTGACAACTTAATTGCCAGACTCTGTAAAAGCTGTCATGGTCAAGCAAATTCCTGCCAATGTCCACAGCGATGACACCTGAACCTTATCAGAAAGGAGATATTATTTGCAAACCAAATCTGCAGTTAAAATAGATTGACCCAGCATGTTCTGTCAAGATCACAGCAATTCTCTTCCAACTAAGCTATTAAATTTGGGGAATAGTTTGCAATAGGAGACAGATTAAAGGAAGAGAACAGCAAACACTTGTCAAGGATCTAGAAAAGGAACTCGGATTTAAGAAACGTCACCACAGTTATAGCATGTGTGCTGTCCCCTGTGTCAGTCAAGGCACATAGTCCTCAGCTTTGGGATCCCGCCCTGTGCACAAGGAAGATCCATGCTGCAACCCTACAACCAAGCCATCTGCTTCAAAGAAGGTGATTCAGCAAAAAGCTTTTTCCAGCAGCCATTCGTCCAGCAGGACAGAATCTTTCAGGACCAGAGCAGGTGCAGCACATCTCACCCAGGCAGACAGAGAGACCTTTGATTGTCCTCATGTGTTTCCACCCTTGCATTTGTGCAACCCTCACTTGCAGTCATGCTGTGTTGACGTCCACTGTTTATTTTCCCTTTACCGGGAATACCAGGAGAGGGAGGCTCTGCAGATCGCACCTGGCTGAGCAGCCCTGGACATGGGCACTGTCCTCCTTTCCCTCTGCAGGTTACCTCTAATCCCAGCTGTGAATCATCTGCCACCGCTTCTGCAGAACCTCATCAACACAGACCAATAAAGGAAGCAAACCCTTTGAGGCCAGAAGACAATAAAGCCAATTTACCTGTTTTTCAGAAATATAAGTAGAAATTGTCTATGCTTCCCGTCCACAAACCAAGTGTGTGGTTGTTACTATACCTTTTGGAGACTTTAACATGAAGGCAAATTGTGAATTCTCACCTGGATTTGTAATTTGTAAGTAGTTGCATTTACATCTTACTGTTTTCAGTGAACAGTTTGAGTGGAGTTGTTCATACCTTCATGCAAGGGAAAGCATTGAAGGTTCTTGTGTCGTAGCCCCAGTGGGAGGTCTGGGCAGCAGGAGCAGACCAAAGCAGCGGGGACATCCCAAAGAAATGCCCTGGACAAGAGCTCTCTGCAGTAGGAAGGCCCTCACAGGAAAGTACAGATGTGCTAACAGATGCCATACAAGAATCTTAAAGAGAAAAGAGAGAAAAACCCATTCACCAGTCCCCAAGATGAAAGCAGATGGGCCATAGAGCTGTGATCATCAAGGCAAATAAAGCTGAAGCCTCCAGGTACCCAAACGCAGCAGCAGTTTGGTGGGATCAAGCTCTGTAGCAGACCCAGAGGGGCTTCACAACACAGACAGCACCAGGCCTTCCACATCACAACTCGCTCAGTTCTTGAAGAAGCAAACACCCCTGACCTGCAGGATTTCTGGCACTGTGTCAGCCTGCTCCAGAGGTGCCCCATCCAGAGCACACCATGCTGCCATGCAGGGACTCTCCTTCCATGGTGGCTGCGAGAGCAGCTGCAAGGTGGTGGGCAGAGTTACCAGGCTCCAAACGGACAGACTGCAGAGGATTGAGAAACACCATGGTGAGCTCAAGGTCTGCTGAGTCGACTGCCAGAATCAACAGTCCTCACTACATACCAAAAGCAGCATTTGCACACCCTGAAGAATTGCATAAGTACCTGACACCTTTTATGAAAAAGAGCAAGAGACTCAAGGCCCCTGCGGAGAGCAGTTTAGCTCAAAACCCAACCATGTTGAGCGGCCTGGAGACTGAAACCACCAATTCATAATGGCAGTTCGGCAAAACCTGGGAAACTGCTGTGAACCACATGGGGTCTGGGGATCTTGGCAAGAGACACCTTTAATAAAGTGTAATTTACAGCAAACTGAAGACTCCCCAGAGTGCTGGTACCTTTCCAGGTTGGTAGAGGACTGTTTTAGCCTCGTTACTGTGTTAGAGGGCAACACAAAGGGTAACCAAGAGCAAACATGGAAGAAAGGGTAATAAATTCCCAATACCTCTTGAGCCTTTGCTGCCTTGTCCCCAGGAACCTGATAGAAATAACAGGTGGCATCGCTCATGCAGAGCCCGGCTGGAGCTGCTCAGGACAGGCGTCATCAGCGAACCCTCAGAGCGATCTGCAAAAGAGGGTGGAAAGCAAGAAAGGACAGAGCGGGCAAGCTGCCGAGAGAGAGGAGAGAGGAGTTAGCATTGCTACCTCTGCTAGGGTTCTTAATGAGAGCACCGGCGGTTTTAGCAAGTCACTGTCTTACGCCTTCGCAGCAGACAGGTTTGGAATCTATTTAACAATCCCTTATCACCAGCTGCAATTTTTCTGGATGATAATTTCTTCTGGCAGCAGGAGAAACGCAGAAGGGGCTCAAATACTGATAGAAGAGGCTACTAAGGGCACCATCTTCATCAGTTCATTGCTTTTGGAGCGCAGTTAATGCAGGTTTTATGGGTGATTATTTCAAAACCTAAATATACTTGAAATCTCTACAAATCATAATGGCTTTCAAGTGCGCTGATTTCCATTTGCAAGAATTTATTTTAAGCCACAAATTGTGCACTGCTTTTATGAAATCATGTAGATGTCCCTGAACATGATTTTAGCTGGAATCAGCAAGTAGACATCATCAGAGAACATTTTTACTGTCTGATATTCATCATTCTCAGGCTGCATAAATAACATTCAAGAATTTACTTGTTTCATGACAGCTCAAAGGCAGACAAACCTTGCATCCCCCAAAACACCCAACCAAGACCAAATTGGCACCTTCCACCCAGCGTGACTGCACTTGGTGAGGGGATTTTCCACACAGAAATAGACAGTAATAATTTACTTCTGAATCACAGTGTTTGCTCACATTAAAAATGAGCATTAAAAAAATATTAACAGCTACTTATGTCAGAGTCTGCTGATAATAAAATGCGATTTTAATATTATCAGCAGAAAAAACCCATGATGCGTGCGTAAGCATTTTGAGAGTTTAAAATCAATTCTCATTAACTGCAGTAAAAAAAAAAAGGATTTGATAACTTAATTGAAAGAATGCTACGTCTTTGGTGGGAGTAAAATGAATTGGTATTAGGTAAAATCCTGCCAAAATCTGAACAAAAAAATCTCTCCAGCGTTATCTGCAACAGAAAGTGTTTACAGATCAGGTCACAGCTAAAATGGACCCAAACACTGTGTGTTCACTCAAGGTTTTCTGGAAATGTCCTGCAATAAAGTTTATACAAATAAAGAACATATTTGCTTTAAGTAACGGCTATAAAAGAAAGTACAGGAAGTGCGTGCAAACTGCCAGCAAACTTCTGTTAACCCACCATCATAGCCTCCTGCTTTGCAAATCCCACCCCATTCTCAGATAACTTGCCCCCAGGGAGGCAGGGGAGCCCTTATCAAAGACGTGCCTTCACCTTAGAATAGTTTCAGACTATAAAGAAATTGGACTGTCAGTTACATCTCAAAACAAGGATGTTTTCCCTTAAATAGCTTAAGCCACTCAACAACATGGAACTTCTCAATTCTCCATCTCCCCCACCACCAGGACCCTGAACAAAGAACCCCTCCCTGCAAGAGATGCCTCCTGAGATGGGCACTGCCTGCACCCTTGGGCCCACAAGGCCTTATGTGGGGAAGGAAGTCCAGGCCAAGGCAGAAGGTTGACCCTTGGATATGACGAAGAGTCCATGAGCCACCAAGTTGTCTGAGCTTTCTGCTTGGCCAGCGCTGCCTCAAGGGTGCCTTCAGTGCTTCTGAGGGAAGCAGAGGGGAAAAATGCCATTGACCAAATTCACACCTCCAGACTCCAGAGACCTTCCTAGCTGTGTCCCCAGCTCCAGCTTTTGGGGCAGGCCTTAGCACACCATCAAACATGCCTGATAATCAAAACATATCTACTTCCCGCAGCTGCTCAAAGTGGTCTGGATTTCCCAGTGCCTCAGATGAGGGGGTTGGAAGAGGACACTTACTACAACAGCTAATCTGCCAACCCAATACATGGAGTGCTTTAAAACCAATTTTCCTCTGTGGATTTCTAAATGTAAACCAATTAAATCTCAAAACAACCCTCTGAGGTAGGTAGTATATCCTTTAATGTCCATTTTACAGGCAAGAGAAAAGGGCTGAAAGGATGGTGAAGAGATTGACCCAAGACCCCACAATGAGTCAGAGAGTACCTGACCCCTGGTCCCTCCTCACAAAACCCTGGACCACGCTGCTCTTCCTTGGGTCCAACATCTTCGCCAGATATTTACAGCAGCTGGTGCACCCCAGGGGCCTCTGTGCTTGATTATTGCTTAAGGGTATGACGGTAAAGCCAGAGTGGGGGCTTCTTTGTCCCTCCCACAAGGCTTAGTGAAGAGAAGTGACATGAAGCTGCTGAGTTATCTTTATTGTAGAAGCACACGAAGACACAGCGAGGCGGCACAGACCGCAACGGCACGCGTGGTCAGACTTGGGAAGACACCGCTCAGTTCCCATAGCCCTTCGCCCTCCACCTGAGCAAGGACGGGCCCCGTTCACTGCAGAAGGGGATGAAGGCAGCTCTGGCAGTCCTGGGGACTCGGCAGCTCCCCTGATGCTTGACATCAACTCTTCCTTTACTTGCCCTAGGGAGACAGGGGGAGACAGTTTGTTGCTGTAGTCTCAGAAAGCAAAAGGACCTGGAAGGACCACAAGGAAACATCAAATCTGTGATTGTCCCAGCTCTGTAAGGGCTCTGGACCACCCCTACCTCCACGTGACTGGTGACAGCAACACACTGCTCTGCCAGCATACTCCCTGCTCCGCAAGGACAGCTTGGCTGAAAAACCAGACCTGGGGCAAAAGGAATGGGCAAAGCCTGCCACCACAGGCACTAGAAAGTCTGCACATTCCCACGGGCTCAACCCCACCACCTCCTGGCTGCAGGAAGATGGAAGAGTACACTGCAGAGACCTCTGCCCCAGCCCTGCAGCCCACCCAGGCAAGGTTGGACAATCCAACCCTTAGGAAATGCAACCTCCAGAGGACTGGCAGGCCAAGAGGGGATAGATCACTGTCCCTCTCTGTACCTTTGGTCACAGCTGATCCCTGGTGTTGGATGGCAGTCTAAACTCCATTACTTCTGGAAAGAAAAAGCAAAAAATTAGACCATCCGCAAGCACGACCATTGCTGTGTGTCACTTGCAGAGCATTAGTATTTGTGTGGCAGCCCCTCCAGCCAGCTCAGTGGCCACACAAAACAACAGCAGCAGTGTCTGGCATCAGGACAGGCAGGTTGGGTCACTGCCACCCTGGGAAAACAAGACCAATTTCAGCCCAAAAGCTAGGTGATTTCCACACCTACTCCCTAACTGGGAAAGATCCTGCTTTTTTTCTCTTGTTCCTCTTTCTACTACCTTAAAAAAAAAAAAAGACAAAACAGAAAGCATTATAAGAAAACTAGGACTTGCCCATTGCAAAGTTGGGAGTTATCTATTTGTCAAGAAACACATTTTAAGAAAGGAGAAACTGGATATCTTTGCTTATCCTCAATCTATTGATCGACATGGGCAGACTGGTGACTATCACATGGGTGATTTGTGGAGAAACCTTTGAACAAGTAAAGGAACCACAATATATGCATCATTAAAAGTGAAACATACTGGGAAGACCCATGGTAAATTCACCTGTATGACATAGCACTGCAGGAACTAGCAGCCAGCTAGCTTACCAATAAAGATATCTAAGTCCAGGAGTCATAACTACATTAATCTGCAGTAAAGCAACATGGGATCAAAGGTTATGGCACAGAGAAGGTGGTGAGCATGGACACCATCCAGCCTGAGGCCAGGCTGTCTCTTCAGCAAGGTTTTCCACCACCAGCAGTGCACAGATGCACCCTTTAGCATCTGATCTCTCTCAAACCACACAGCTCCCCATCCCTTCCTACAAGCCTCCTTCCCCGATGGCAATCTGGCCACCAGGCTGGGAGAGTTGCTCAAGAAACACCTGGAAATCCATCAGGAGCTTTGCAGGCAGGAGTGGATATAGACACTGAGCTGCAAAAGAAAGAGCTTGGATACCCATTTTTGCCAGGAAACCCAACACCCTCCATGGATAATTTCAAAATACAACTTAAGGAAATATTACATTTTGGGGTAACAATTTCTTATCTGTCCCCAAGGCTTAGTGAGATGTCTTTGCATTCTTTTTCTGCACATTGCAAAGGTCTAAAACTGTTTCTGATGCCAAAAGCACTGCTGGAGCTGGTGTCCTCTGGTTTTAGTAGGATAGATTGAGTGCCTGCATCCTCAGTAAAAGAAGAATTCATTATACTGCAAGTGACCACGAATTTCAGTGCTGAAAGTTAACATTTCTCTGCACATCATTCTTAAGCTTCCAACTGAGAAATAGGGAAAGTTTTTAAGGGACTCAAAAGGTTTTGCAAGGAAATGGGTTCCCACGCATTTCCAATCTGATTCTTCAGGCGAGTTGACACACACAAATAAAGAATAAATCATTGCGCATGGGGGTTCGTGTTTGGGGTTTTTTGCCCCATGGAAAAAGCTTATAATTTTCCCTTTTAATTGCATCCAACTCTCCTTGGAATACTTGGCACAGCTACAAGCTGACTTTCCATAAATGGCATAGTCCTTTACTTGCAAAGGCTTGAGAGCTGCAACAGCTTGGTGAAACACAGAAGAGTAAGGAATTCCAGATCAGGCACAGTTTTGTGGGAATTCTCCCTATTTTTCAGTTGCCATGGTATACCCAATCCCATCTGTCTCAGGTAGTGTGAGCACAGTCACCAAGAAGCTCATGTAGTGCCTGGTCTCCCCACGCTCCCAAAACACGCAAGTCAACACACAAGTCAGTGGTTCAATCACACTAAAGACCAAGACACAAAGGCCTCTCCAGCATGATCACAAGCAAAATTATTTCTCTCTGAATCACAATTTTTTCAACTTTCAACAAAGTTCAGAGCACTCTGCTGCTTTACAGAAGAGGGGAAGAGGATCTGGGATGTTTACTTTTTAACATTTCCAGGATCTGCTGGCATCCTGGCACTGAGCATGACACTACTGCACAATGGCTACCCCACAGGAAAACTCTTCATTGCCTACAAACACAGTGATACCAAATACACATTCAGAAGCCAAAGCTCCCATTCAAAACTTTACAAAACTTCTGTTTGAGCGATTCATATTTTTATTCTCTCCAGGTCTGGAAAGTGAGAACAAATACCAGTATTTCCCTGGGGATGAATATGCAGTTTCTCAAGAATTCATGTCAATACAGAGGACAGTCCTCCTTGGCAGTTACAGGGTATCCCACACACTCAAGAGACAAAAAGACCCTGGCTGCAAATAAAAGTACTAGAGACCGCCAAGTTGCCACTGGTGGAAAGACAAAGCACAACTGAGAAATATTTAACTCATCTACTATATGGGATCAGATAAGATGTCAAGGCTCAAAACCTTTCCCAAAACTATGTCGCTCAGAGAATAATTTTCATTTTCCAACTGTTCCCCTGGATGTTATTTGGGAAATGAGCTTTTTATGGCTGACTCAATTCTAGTCTTTTTGGCCTCACCAAAGTCCCCAGAGGAAAGCCAGTTGTTTTCCCAGGCATGTCACTCTACTACCCTACAGCCTAGGCAAAAGAGACTATATGGAGACCATATCCAGGTTATATATTAAATCCAAGTCTGAACCTGTATTTAGATTTAGACATCTGAATCATGAGCATCCCACTCCCAGGGCTCTGATGCCCCCACCACTGATGTAGAGGACAGGCTAGCCCTCCAGCACACACTTGCAGTGGGAAATGGGATGCTACACACAGCCAGAAGGCACTTTGGGTGGCCATTTTCTCTACTTCTCCACCCCAGGGAGGGGGAAAAAAACCAAACAAACAAAAAAAAAATGAAATCAGGGGCTCCAATAACCCTCTTCCCTCCCAGTCTGCAGTACAACTCCCCAAGCTGACCCTAACAGTACTGGAGCACGCTACACCACCCGGCTGACGAGCAGCCAGAGAACATGGCTTTAATTAAACCATTAGTTCAGTTAACTTGTTCTTTCGATTAACCTGTTGGTTAACCTGCCTGCAGGGTCCTAGGTGTTGACCCCCAGCTACCACTGAAGAGCAGAGCAGGGCTGGTGACCAACTGCCAAGTACTTGTGATTTTTCACTCTCCACTGTGGCTGCCTGGATCAGGCCCCCACAAGTTGAGATGGTGCCAACAAGGGTGTCTCACAAGGGGAAAGGAAAAGACAGATGTCTCCCCAGCCCAGCTGTGGCATGCCGCTTACCACTTCAGGGGCAGGCTTTCGGCATTCACCTCGATAGTTTACCGTGATGTAGTTTGAAGCTCTCCTGCAAAAGGAGGACAAGACGTTGCTTATTATTCACTTGCAATGCCACAGCTCTGCCATCGGCATGACAGTCCTCTGTGGACTCTTAATACTTTGATGCTACTTCCAATATGATGGCATTTATTACTCCCCAAACAATCTTACCATTGGGCAGAAAGGGAACAGGGGACTCTGGAAACTTGTGTATCTTAATTAGCTGTCATCAGATTAATCTCAGGCATTTTGATCTATGTTTGCTTAACAGCAAGGCACCAAGGACACACTTGATAGTGAGTCATGATATATCAAAACAAACACTGTGCTGCAAAAGACACTCGGGAATGGTGGATGGCCCTGTATTACTGAAATCTCTCCGCCTACTCACATGGCAGCTGAACACAAGTCACATTCATTTTTGTATGTTTTCCCATCAGTGCCACAGACTGGTTGTGAGGATTTGCTGCAGAAAATCCTTCCACCCTTTACCCCGTGCAGAACTCGATCACAGTCCAGCTGAAGAGAGAAAGAAATTACATTTGGTGCTGGTTCACTTGCAAGACCCTCCTTTACGTGACTTAAAAGCGCTTACAAACTGAGCCTTGCCGTGGGACCTCTCTGCCCTGGGGCACCTCCACCACTCCTCCAGCAAGGCCAGGCTTGTAAAGAGATAGTGTCTCCTGTTGGACTGGCCAACCAAGCTTCTGGGAGCCCTGCCCCACGACCAGGCACAGACCCACTCATCTGATCCACCTTGGCACCTTGGTGCAGTGCAGGTTTACTTCTCTTACCAAGGATCCACAAGAAGATGAAAACTTCTGCTACCTGTCCCTAGTCCTCCTTATCAAGGCTTTGATGCCATTTCAGCTCTGAGAATGAAGATGAAACCTATTGGCCAAAATTAAAGGAAAAACCTCTACAGCAGCCTGAGGGCGGTGTGACACGCAGCACAACTTCTGACACCCACTGAGATCAGAGACACAGGCATATATGAGCAGCTATGACTAATTAAGGGAGCCCTCGTGTTTCCTCTCAAGCATGACAATGAGAACATTTAAACACAGCTTTCCTTACAAACCGTACATAGCACAACCAGGACAAACTCACACAAGGAGTGGCTTCTTGGGGACCCCAAAAAAACCTCTCGGCACTTTGGTCTCCACCCTACAAACAAGCTGAGGTGTCTGCAGAGTCGTAGCAAATGTCAAACAGCAGAGGTCAGAGATACAGCAATCTGTTCCGTAGCACACACACAGCTCCTTCCTCAACCCGGCTGCCCACCTCAGCTCCAGGTGTTGAAAAAAGACTGTGACTAATGGGTTCCCATCCCCTCCTCTGGGTGCTATAAAACACGTTGCAATGGCTGCAAATGATGCAATCAGACGAGAGCTGCAGCTGGGGTGGAGAGGGCATTTCGCCTCTTGTCCCACCTGGAGATGGTGAGCACAAACCGACATTTTACCAGCAGGACCACAGGGAGGGAAGGTTTCACACCGGGTGGCACAGGGGGTTCGGTGACACTGGGGTGCTGTGTGTGATAGCACCTGCTGGTTAAATGTCACTTGCTAATTTCATTAATGTGCTGCTTCCTCTGTCATCTGGGTAATTACCGGTGACGTGAAGGCAGACAATGCTGACCTTTGCGATTCACTGCTAGATGCCTTCTTATGAGCCAGGTATCGCTGCCCGCAGTACAACCCCCATGCCAGCATTACTGCCCAGGGCAAGGTGGCCAGCCCACTGGCAGCCCCACATATCTTAGGTCCCAGCAGCCAGTGCCACTGCTCCTTTGGCTCTGGGGAACTAGAGCTGCCTGTGACAAAACCTACAGGTGGCCCTGGAAAGAGGAGAGGAGCAGATTTGCTCTCTGAATCACTTCTCATCAGTCAGGCTCATCAGCATCCACACCTCCTCCGGTGCTACCAGGAAATACCACTAAGCCTTGATGCAGCCTGGTGTTATTACACCTAATGTTTTCTTTGGAATGCACTAAAATTGCTGTATCTGAACCACCTACCGGGATTTTTTTACTCAAATATGACTTCTCTAAAATCAGTCAGTAACAGAGCTCCAGAGAGAGTTAAGGCAGCTTACAGTAAGGTTCCTCCAGCCCCATGAAACTCATTACCTATCCCTTCCAAAATGTTATTTAAATTACTATATGCAAATGCTGGAGGGATTAAAACGCCAGGTCAATTTTTAACAATCCTACCTCTTGACAACACCCTGTGACATTGAGATCCACAGTTTAGTCACCCTTTTTACGGCAACTTATTTTCTCTTATTAGCTTTATATTTTCCATTTTTATCTTTGTTGAAACTATTGCACTTTGGTTTTGCAAACACAAGGCAAAGCAGACACCTCCATCTTTCTCCCACTTATTCCATACATGGTCATCATGTATCACTCAGCATTTCCCCCTTTAGTACTCCCTCCCCCTGCCAACCTTGTCCTGATCCTCTGCTCAGCTCCATCATCCTGCTCCAGCCATGGCCTTTGACTCAGCACCTTCTCAACATATAGGGGGGTGGCACTCCTTACCCCACTTTGGCTACATGTGGGGCAGGCATCCTGTGTGAGATCAATGTCAGTACTTTCATAGCTGACATACTTCCATGAGGAGCCAACTCCAGAAGCAAAACCAGCTTAGGACGGTCCTGTATGGGCAAATCCAACTCTGCTCCCCTTCCCTTTGCTTCTGTGCTGGGGGATGCAAGGGCTAGCATCAAGGCATAGATGCTTTCAGTCATTCAAACCCTTCCAAGGACATGGGACCAAGTGAGAAGCTTTAAGGTCACAACAGGAACAGGAGCAGCTGCTGGGAAAGTAACCATCAGGGCCTCAGAGCCAGTGGAGGAGCACCCCATGGGACAGGTCCCCATTTCTGCCTGCGCAGCTGCCAGCCAAGATGCAGGAGGTGGATTTACCAGCTGGTAGGTGTTGTTGTCTCCGTCCTGCGTAGTGCGGCCGGGCTTGCAGTGCCTACCGCTTTGAGCTGCATTTCCTTGTGGGCTGGCAGGGAAAGAGCAGAGAGGCAGCTCATCACACCTTCTTTCCAGAACAGGGAGAGCCCAGTGCAGAGCCATCCTCCCCACAGACACACACACACACCCCACTCCCCAGCCCCTGGGGATCTGCTTGCACTGTGGCAGCATGCACCCACCAGAAGAGGAAAGGGCAAGAGGGCTGCCCAGCCACATGCTAACGGGGAGAGCAGCCAACAGCAGGACAAACTTTGCCCTGTACACAGCCCAAAGTGCATCATTATCCCAGGGCTCTGCAGTGTCTGTCTGCCGGCATTGCTGGGAGGGTCAGGAGATGAAGGGACCACACCAGCCAAAAGCAAGAAATCTCAAGGCTCCCCAGCACGTGCTCTGAAAAAGCAGCAACAGAGTCTCTCATGTCCAGCAGGCATAAAACAAACAGGAATGCCTGACCAGTTCCCAGAAAGCACATATTAGACCAAGCACTGCCTCCAAGCCAGCCGGTGAGGATGAGCCAGGGCCAGGCAGCAGACACAACCCCTGCCAGGAGACAGGGTTTGCTGGGCAAAGGTGTCCTGAGAAGGATTTTGGGCAAATCAATCACTGGTGCTTCACGCATAAGAAAGTCAAGGACCAAAAGGGGCAAGGGTTGCACTTGAGAAACATGCCCTGCTCTGCACTTTTCTTCCCCATCATCAGCTTAGCCAGTGGGGAGAAGTGCTGCACTGAGCACCAAAAAACCACAGTGTTCTATTCTCCATCACAGACAGTGCCACTTGCGTGATACTGAACCATTTCTGCTCCAATTAACCTCCAAACCACCCCTAAGAAATAACACATAGATAGGTGGTGACAGGGGGCAGTGCGGAGGGGAACAGGCTGCCTGCCATCCCAGGTGCTGCTATACTCACCCTCTGTTCGACGAGAAGGGACGTCTATCATTCATGCCCTGCTGTGAACCTGAACCACCACAGTTCTGCAAAAGAGCCAGAATCACATTCAACAACCAAGCACAGAACCAACTTTCACACAACTAGAGAAGCAGAAAAGCTAGAGCAGCTACTGTCCTATCCCCACCTCCTCCCAGACCCAAGGAATTGCGGGGTTGTTCCTGGAGAAGCAGGTTTAATGCTTGCTCCATACAGGCTTTAATACCCACCAAATGTTATCATCTGAGGGCTGACAGGACTGTGGGGAGTCTGAACCTGCCCTTTATCTCATATATAACATCAGACCATTGGGCAAGCAAGAGGGGCTGTTCTATCAGGTCCAAACGTGCCCACTTTGTATGCTTACACACAGGTTCATCCCACAAATGAGCAAGGCTTTGCAAAGCAATCTGCTTTACCTCCATCGTTAGCTGACTCCAGCATCCCAAGGACCATGGTCACCCCAGGGTGACCACAGAGAGTCCCTGGCCATCAGGATCCCACAGGCTCTCACCAGCACCTTTCTCTGAGCTCAGGACAGGCTCCAAGCTCAATCTCACCTGCTTTGTACGCTCTGAAGTGAGTGGTTTGTTGCGCTGGGCAGTTCCACCGGACTGACCTCCTCTTTGGGCTTCCTTTTTGCTGGAAGAAAGGGAGAGAAGGAAAAGGGAGTGCTATTGCAGTGCAAGTGCCACCGGGACCCAGGGCTGACCTGTAAACCCATGTCATGCCAATTGGGCACCACCTCCCATCCGCAGTCCCTGCTCCTGGTGGTCCTGTTCCTACTTCCCACCCCTAAGCCTTCCCCCTTTCTCCTCACCATTCCCACTGTACGCTACATCCTGGATCCGGGTGGCTGTTTTCATATCAGGGCTGCTTCTGCATATGCTCTATGGGAGTAGAGAGAGAGCATCTGGAAGGCAAAGTACACGCATGGGAAACTCCTCAGGAGCTACCCGCACCTGACAGTCCCCTGGGAAAGGGGTTGCTCTCTATCAACCCTGCTTCTCCTCCTCTACTCCACACTGCTTGTCACCCGCCCCCCAAGCCCTTCACACTGAAAGGGAAGCGGGAAGAGGGGCAATGGCAGGGTCCTACTGATGGAGCATCTCTCAGATGGCCTCTGGGATTCAGGATACTCTCCCAGACATCACCCAGATGCAGCTCCAGAGGGAGAAGCTGCTGTTTCGCAGTGGGAGGTTGCCTTCTTTGCTGTTGTTTCTCAGAGGAAGCTGTACTCACAACTTCTCAGCGCACATGAGGCATTTGTTGGTATGCTGCTTGCCAGAGGAATCCCGGACGGGGTCATTCTCCCTCGTACAGGACAGTCGTCCACCAGCTTCAAACTGGGAGCGATACTCACTGCAGTCATCCTGCGAAAGGAAGGCAGCAGTTAGGGCACCCTGTCCTCCTCATCTTATTGATCTGATTCTTAGAAACTTGGGGTTTCCTGCCAGGAAAGAATTGAACCATCAGAAATGCATCACAGAAGAGCCTGGGTGTGGGCAAGGGAAAAGGGTGTGCAGTACCAGCCACTTAGAATATAAACAGAAGAGTGAGTCAGAAAAATTATGGGTCCCTCTGCCTGCACAGCACGTGTTGGGAGTTTTCTAGTATGCCCCAACTAATTATTATTCCCCTCGTTGGGCTATCCAAAGCATGCCAGTGATGTGACCGATACAGTAATGAAGTCCCTCCCACTTCTCCCAACATACTTAATACTCAGCTACAGCCTTTTCCCAGATCATAGCTCAGATAATAGTTTCATTTACAAAATGAATAGTGCCCCTGAAACCAACCACACTTTGGGAATCAATGAAGAAGCAGCAGTTAAAACATAAAAGCCCAATGCAAACACTTGACAGTCTGTGAGCATTGGAATGTTGTTTGGAGAGTAGACAATTAATTTGTTCCCTGTTCAAGAATCACTGTATAGAAACGATGCTAATTTGCCCCCAAATTTCAATTATTTCCAACACTGCAATAGCTCTTTCCAAACAGCAGGTACAGAGGATAAGTAACTGGATCCCACTTGCTCTTTATTTTTGTACCAATTGGTTTTATCACTTGCAATTTGCTGCCCATTTTGTACTTAGGAGAGTCTGAGCTAGTTTGCATTAAGGTCCTTAGCAGGTCACAGACCTCATCCTTTGCTTTGCTTAGAAGTTTCCAGCACCTTGTCCTGTCTGCCAGGGGATTTCCCCACCATTGTCTCCTGCATCCTATCCAGGGCACCTAAGCCTCTGGCTCCTCACGTTTCCTACTGGACTAATGCCAGCAAAACTCTCAGAGTACAAACCCTCACTTTTCCCTAGAGCCAAACTACCCACAGCCACAGGTAGGAAAGAGATCATCCGGCATAGGACCAGCTGGCACCTGCTGTGGCCAACAGCCATGGTGCATTGCTTCCATCAGAAATAAACATCACACCCCATTTCAGAGCAGCTGCCTGAGAGCCTCCATGTGCCTCCCCATCGCCAGCATGTACTCACACCCCTGTGCAGATCAGGTCATGCTTTACTCCTCAACAAGCCCAGAAAAGCTCTCACAGGCCTTCTCTGTCCCATTCTCAGTGACCAGCCCAGCTCACCACACCAATCCTCCGCCTCTGAGACATATCCGCCTTCCCCTAATAGTCTCTCTCAAATGGTCTCCCTTTTGTACTAGCATTTCTGGAGCTCTTTTAATTTCCTGACCTCTGCTGCAAAATCCTCTCTGAGTACATCCAAGACTCGCATTTGCCTTTTTCACGGCCTGTCGCATCCTTGACCCACTAATAAATGCAGAGCCTTCTTATCCTTTGTCATTTCTAACCGATGAGCAGGAATTCTTGTTAATCACTGACTGTGTGATCTTGCACTGTTAATACATTTTATCTTGTTTCTATTACTCCGGGCTTCAGCGCTATCCAATTAGTCCTGAGTGATCTGCTGATCCTCCTCTGCTGATACCACCTCCCAGCTTTGCCATCAGCAAATTTCCCTCACACTTCCATTTTTTCTTGCCATAGTCATTAGGAAGAGTACCAAAACAGGATTATCCCCAAGACTGGAGCTTAAGGGGACGACACTAGTCCCTGCCATGGCAGCAATCAAAAGGTAAGTGTTGGTAAGGAATGTTTTTCCCTTCTCCTTACAGAACTGCTTTTGCCAGAAAAACATCAGAGCGCACAGGCATGGTGGCTGCAGGGTGGCAGAGCGAAGGGGGCAAATGGCAGTACCACAAGAACAAAGCTTCCAACAACAAAAAAAAAAAAATCTGAAATAGAGCCACAGGCCCATGGAGATAGTGCAGGGCTGAGCTCTCCTCTCAGAATATAATTTTCTCTTGAACTTTTCAGAGCTTTTCACTCAGATTTTTCATTTTAACCTAATTAGTACCCTCAGCACCACTGGCTTCTCCAACCTTGAGCCAGGTTTTAGGACAGTGCAGCATAGCTGGTTTCATATTCCAACAGGATTCTCCTGTCTCTAGATCCACAGGTCAGTGGGTTAGACCATAACGTTCAGGCACAAGTTGTTTGCTTGAGGGATTCAAAAGCACGAACAAGAAATAAGGAGGGAAAGAAAGTGGATCTCAAAATTACATCAGTAGACACAGAGCAACCGTGTAGAATAATGTTGCCTTTTCTCTATCTTGTGTGAAAATCCAATAAAGTTTTATATTGACCTGCCTAATACTTTAATCTCACCTTATCTTTTCCTTGTCTGTTTTTAGATAACTTCCGCTCATTCTCCCTTTTGCTGGAAGAGAAGCAAGATGAGAAAGTGAATACCACAGTGCTCCCAGGAGCGAGAGGTTTTCCCCACCACCGGCTGCAGGAGGGGGAGTGTTCCCTTCTACCACATCGGCATCCAGGTTGCTCCAGCAGCCACTTTCTCAGTCTAACAAAAACTTTTCTTTCCCACCCCACCCCACCCCCCGCCCTCTACTCACAACTTCTCTGCACACATGATGCACTTATTGCTGTGTTGCTTCCCAGAGGAATCCCGGACAGGGTCATTTTCTCTAGTGCAGGAAAGTTTCCCCTTCTTGAAGAGATCCCGAAACTCCCGGCAGTCATCCTGTGGAAGTGCCAAAAACACGGGTTGACACAGATATGCTGACGGAAGCACGCATCTCCCACAAATCCACAAAGGATTATCCACCCAATGAATTATGTTTCAAACACTGTTTTGTTTCCTTGAGGCGTAACTCAGTGGTAAACCATAGTTTGGCTGATGTGTCCTCTTAAAATATAGCATGCAACAGAAAACAAACCTTATGTTTAGATGAGTACATTTGTCTTTTGCATCCAGGCGAGACTTATTTCTAACAGATAGGACATGCAAAAGCCTGCCTGAAGGACCTAGGTTTTGCTCCAAGTAAAAAAGCAACAATTTCTTAGTGAATTTTGAACAAGGAAGTCAGCTTTCTCACATTTCATGAGTGAACACCCTACCAAGAACTTTAAAAATTCCTGCACAGTGAAAAAGATGAAGCTGCCAGCACTAAAATAAAAAGATAAAAAATAAATAGTCTTGCACATCTCCTTCCAGGCACACCAAAGTCAGAGGTGGGCATTTTTACCTTCCATTTAACATGACCTTATGCATTAATTGAAGCAAAGCACTTTCACAAAAGACTTTTGTAGCACAACCCACTTGAGTACTTCTATCTGCTCTTTAGTTTCCTCTGGCTTTCAATACACACAGGCAGGTTTGTAGCTTAAGAAATGCATTCTACACATGAAGACTTTTGGATCCTTCATGCAGCACTTAAGGCTTTCTGCCATGTGATCTGCATTTTTTCCCCCCTCTCATTGTGTAAAGGAGATGGTTTGATAGCTTATCCCAGCTCTGCAGGTGGGGAATTCAAGCCCAGAAAATTACTTGCCAAAGGCCAGACAGAAAATCTGTGCGTGAACAAAGAAATTCAGTGCAGGTCTCTTCCTGACACTGTAAAACTGTCCCTTTGCCTTCAGGACCACGCTTTGCCAAGTCAGGTGTTTAAAAAAAGATCTCCCTTAGGAGAGCTATGCTTTACAAAGCCTTTAAATTGCCTAGACATACAGAGCTGGAAAGCTACCCTGCTTAACCAGATGTAAAAAAAAATAAAATGTAAATCACTGCAACCAACACTATCTGATGGAAACCACCTCACTCTCATCTGGAACAAAAACCCAAGGCTCAGGAAGACAAGTCCCTTCACATAAAGACCTGCTATCTAGAAAAACAGCTACAGGTAAAAGAAACCAGCCAGGTGCATCGACAAGATAAACAAGGGACAATTAGAGCCAGCCTGCTCCCACACCCTGCCCTAGTCACAGCTCACATGCACCACCATTGCTGTTAATTATTTGTCAGATGCCAACGGCATGCCTTACAAACAGGCAAGCATCCTCCTTAGCCTGTGCCTTGGGTCAGGCACAAACCATGCATGCCATGTCATTAATTGCCTGATAGGGACTAGGATCACCTGGGATTTGCCTTGAGGAGTTTGGGGTTCTTTTATGCTCATAGAGGGCACAAAGCCTCACAGTCGAGGCAGACCACATTTGCCCCACTCCCATTGCTGGGCCCTTCCCCATCGGCCAAGCCAGTGTTTCCCACACTGTAGACAAGGAAATGTTCTCAGCAAGTGGGTCAGAGGCAGAAGACACACCACCACTGCATCATCCTGCTCCCAGAGCGCCGATAAAACTGGCTTCGGTAGCGATGTTTCACCTCACCTCTCCTGAGGAGTTCACATTCCTGTTTGCCTCTCCACCACTCCCTTTGTTTTTTGAGTCTCTTTCCCTGCAAGAAAGGGAGGCGTGAGTGACAGAGCAGCGTACAGTCCTCAGATGTAAAACTAAAATAGCTAGTGATTAAAGGCCAGTCCTGCCAACCCCACCTCCCCATTGTGCAAGGGGGTGGGATGGACCAGTACCGGGGCTCAGTGAGACATGCCCAAGGTATTTAGCATCTCTGCACTGGGGGCATTTTGCCATCCTTTCTCTAACATTCAGGTGTTTCCATCCTATTAAACACCATCTATAGAAATGAGAAAATAAATCCAAATACATTTTCACTTGGATTTGCTCCTCACACCCCATGGTATGTCACCCCTGTGTGACAAATGCTACTGGGTTCACAGGCATGCTGAAGAGCTACAGACTGGTCTGTCTGGCCCAGCAATACAATCCTTCATCACAGTGAGACAGAGCCTCTTGAGAGCAGGCTCAACACTACAGAAGAGGACAGGCTGCACAACGGGAGGATGGCCAGTGAGTGGCCAATACTCACAGCAGCCTTTGGCACATGAGGCACTTGTTGAGGTCTCCTTTACCACCCGGGCTGCGGAAGGGCTCTTTGTTCGTGGGACAGGAAAACTTCCCACTGCGCAGAAGTGACCAAATTTTCATGCACTCATTCTGAAAAGCAGAGGAGGACAGTCAGTGGAGGCTCCCTCAGAGGCCATCGAGATCCTGAGTATAATTTGTTCACATTTAAGCTTTCTTGGGTGGGATTCATGCTCTTAAGAGCAGCAGTTTTTTCAAACTCCTTAACCCACTCCTTCGCCATACGTGGTACAAGCTGCACCCAGAGCCTTGCTCATGACTCCCAAGGCAGAAAAGACAACAAGAAAGTTCAAAACCCGTTGCAAGGGCCATTATGCATGGGGGAAAGAATACATATTTAATTTGCACACAGCTGCAAATTGCTACCTGCTGCAGGAGAGGACTCTATGTTATAAAGTTAGTCAAGAGCGGAAAATATAGCCCTAGAAGTGCCAGTGGGATGCAAGAGTAATGAATCAACCAGAGTTACTGAAGAGCAATTCAGGTGCAAGGCTGAAGCAGAGAAACACACAATCCTCTCAGGAAATGAAGCAGTAATATTGTGTAATTCTGCATCAACCAATTGCCTCTTCTGCTGGGTAACTGAAACGCAGATGAGGGAGAATCAATGAACCATTTAGGTTTTTTTGGCTACTTTGTTTTCCAACAGTGTCTTTACTAAGGAGAGACGAGCTTGTTTGATTAAACCATGAATGGAGCTGACTTCTCAGTCATTGAATCAAATAATTTTCTGAGACTCAAAGGACTCGCCTTAATTCTTTTAATTACCAAACTCGGGAATTATCAGAAGCAGGGGTTTCTGCTGGATCAAAAGCAAAATTCTGAAATATCATTAAAACATAATTCATTCAATTTATAACTTCATCTCATAAGATTTCCAGCCCAGAGCTGTACTCAGCACAGCACACCAAACACATTCTGTCAGCTGGAGCTATTGCCATATTACAAAAGTATTGTCTCTGAACATAGAGACATTCACTGCTTTTTCCACCACTGAAAAAGCATTTTGATATCCAAGTATAGTCTGCCTAAATGACTTTGCTCATAGCATACAGTAAGCAGTATAGTTGACAAAACAAAAGAAAAATGAGAATAGAAAAGGTTGGACTCGCCTTAATCGAAGCTTGGCTGCCAACATCTGTGACCAAAAAAAAAACACAACAACAACAATGAAACCACACAAAAATCTTCGAAGGGAAATTTTAAATCAAAAGTATTTAAATATTTGATGCAGTTTCCTAATCCACCCAAATACCTCCAGATAAAAGCTAATCCCATGCATTATTATAGACTGATAGAAAGAACCAGGCATTAGAGGCTCTCTGGAACGTTGCACTTTTTGTCATTCAAATCCAAAAGCACGTCCATTTTTTTCATCTTTGTGCCCTCCTTCACTGTGTTACTTTTCTCAGTCTTAACATTCAAGTTTCAAGGATGATTCAGTAACTGTTTCTCTATTATTCTTACACCACTGCCTTGGTAACGGTATCAGCCTTACCCAAATGTTTTTGATGTTCTTCATCTTCAGTTAAAATTGGGGTACCAGAGCTAGTCCATAATACCATTGTTTGTCCAAACCGTCCAATTCATTCTATTTGCAGTACTTCACAAAAATTACCAAATTAATGAGTCACCAGGTGGGTAACTGATATATGTTTCTTTCTACTAAGTCCCTTAGAGCTGGTATAATGTTTTATCCTTTTCCCTTACATCATCAGTGGCATTACAGGGAACCCTTTTTCAATAGAAATAGGCAGTAAAGTGAAAGACCATTGCATCAGGCCTGAACTCCTGCTGAAGTCTCTCTATTGTAGCCATACAAAAGTACATTCCTCAGTAAAAGTGTTGACAAGAAATCCCCATTTTACTGACTTTACAAAAAGTTGTATTACACTTTTGTTCAAAATCAAAATTTTTATGCAAAAAAATCAGTCTCATTGGAAGATTGTATTCTTCCACTTAGACAACTGGAGTTGGTTTTTTTGTTCTTAAACTGTTAACTCTATTAAAAATAGATACTTCCACCTATTAGTGGAACTTCACTGTGTTCACATGCAAGAGAAAAAAACATTATCAAGAACGTGTTATATCAAATAAATTCAAGTAGTACATTAGAAAATGATGGTCTTGTGGTTATGCCACTATGCTTTTTCAAGAATAAGGGCTCTCTAATCCTCCATCTCGCTGTCTTTATGGGAGCTCCCAGGCTGTGTCCTCTGCCAGTCCCAGATTTCAGCACAGAGAACATCAGAAGTTACTAACCTGAGAAGAAGCAGAAAAATGCCAGAGCAAGGACCACCGAGGCACCTTCTATTTTCATGGTGAGGGTGGCAGCTGTTTGCCTACGTTGACTCTATTAGTGCATTGCTCAATGAAACCCAAAGAAAGGGCTCAGGTCAGATCACATATATATAGATGACCAGATCCTCCGCCTTCATTATGACATAACCTTTGCAAGAACCATCATTAGCTGCAAAAACCAGTTTGATGACAGTAGCTCTAAATTCTAATGATCCCATTAACACAATTAATTTCCATAAGGATGGGACATATTTGAGTCACTCCCTATATTTTGTTAAGGTAAGAAAATTATAAATAAATCATTTCAGTTTCCCCACACAGCCGGAGGAATTCTTACCATCTTTAGGGTGGTTTGTGAGACAGAGGTACCCCAGTCTAATATCCTCCATATCCTAACAAAATAGCTGAAAGGGTTATATTTTAATAACTCAGCTTCAGCAGAGACAACAGGAGAGCCAGGTCACTCAAGCCCTCTGGAAGGCAGTCTGCCTTTATTAAAGCACCCCAGTGTAAACCTAAATAGTAAACATTCAGGCAAGGTTGAAAAACATCATCTTTGAGACCCTGTTGAAACTCTTCAAGTTTGTTCATGTATAGCTGTGCTAATGAGAAAACCATGCTGCTGAATCCTCACCCCTTCCCAGTCCCTCCCTGTGGTCTTCAGAAGACATTGCAATGTTATTAGTGAAAACCTTTCCTCAGCCCACATGGGACCTGACAGATCATGTAGATACTGCTCTTCAAGCAGATCAGTGCTCACAGATGTGTTGTTATTGATGCTAAAGGATCCAGCAGAGTAGCCTTTCTCCGGTCTCTNAAAAAAAAAGAAAGAAAAAGATTGTCATCCTGTGCAGGGCTTCTCAGGAGACTTGAGAGAGAATATAAAGATGACATCAAAGTTCTGGAATGTGATTTATGTAGGAAGAAGCTGTGTGCCTTGTTCTCTTGTTCTCCAGCAAAAAGGGGAGAATTTGAAGGAGGGGTGGGGAGGGGGGGAGTAATTTGCAAGGTTTGAAAAAAGTGGATAAATGAGTCGAGCAGAACAGAGCAATAAGGACCTTGAGCAGAGGCAAACAGGCTGGGGCTGTGCAGAGAGGCAGGGCAGCACTGTCTGAGGGAGGAAGGAAGAAAACATACTTCTGCGTGACATATGCATTTGGCCAGACAGGCCAACACAGCTCTGTTCAGACATAAACCTTTGTAACAAATTGCTGCCACTCATTTCTCAGATCAGAATAGTTGTTAGTGTGTATCACTGGAGCCAAAGCCAAGTCAGTAGCGTCCTACTTTGGTGTGTGGTCAACCCTAACATTTCTTTTCAACTCAAAGCAAAGTCATGTGCAGGTTCACAGAGGAGAGCTTGGAAGAGAAAAGTAAACTGCCTGAGGTCACACAGATGGCTCGTGGCAGATCCAAAGAGTTGTGTGCTGCCCTGAATCATACGATAATTTCTGTATGCGTATTAGGCAGGGAGGCCACCGGGAAGAGAAGAAAACTAACCTGATATAGCATGTCTCAATAAATCCTCGGGAGAGATTATAAAAGATCCGGAATGGAAAAAAGAAAAAAAAAAAAAACAAAGTACAGCAGTTTAAAAGTGGATAGACCTGGAAGTCTAGTTGAAGGACAAAAACAAAAGACATTCTCTGTTACTGAGGTGTTTTCCCATGAGTCAGTCACGACGTGGTAAGGTTTGGGGAGGGAAGAAGTACTTTTAAATGGGTTTTGGTTTTGAATTATTTTTTTTTCCTCCAAAAGCCCTAATTCTTATAGAGAAGTGAAACAGTTCCCTGATTTAAGAGGGCTGGCTGACCACCCTGTGCCTGATGAAAGCAGAGCGTGTGCCGGACCCAGTCAGACAGGCCAGGTGACAGCAGCGCCCAGCAAGGCAGTGTAAACAGTCAAGGAAGAGGAGAGAGACACTCAGGTCCTGACCCCATATGGGCTCTGTGTCCACCACATCTCTCCCATCATCCCACCCTGTCCACCAGCTACACCCACATCAACACGTACGAGAAGGCCAGCATGGCCCAAACACACCTTGATACCAATGGCATGAAACGTATCATCAGGGGATAGGGGGAACCCTGCAAAGATAAGTGGTTCGGAGGATTTATTCCTGTGTGCTGGAGTTACAAAAGGAAACCTGAGCAGAATAATGAGGGATGACAGCAAGAATGTATTAAATACAAACTTTGCCTGACTCATTTGATTGCCTTTATTGATGGATTTACACAATAAAGTCTCAATCCTGAACTGGAATCCAGACAGCCCATTAATTTCCATAGGAGTTTGTATTGCAGAATCAGATCTGTAAGAGAGATGATCCTGTGCTTTAGTGGTTTAGTACAGCATCTTGCTAATCTTAATTTAAAAATGATGCTGAACAGCTGAAGAGCAATATGCTGCAGAGAAAAGCAGCTGAGGGCAAGAAGAAATATTACAAAGACCCTTTTGTTCATATCTCAGTTAAAATTTTGGAAAAGTAAACAGCATATAATGATGCTATGCCTGCAGGACAGTTTTTACTGGGTCCCTTTTCCATCCAACACATTCTACTAGAAAAACAGAAAACAGGATAGAAATAATCATGGAGGAGCAACTAGGAAAATGCAGGGAGAAACAGTAGCATAACGTGAGATTTGGGCAAACCCTGGTCAGGTGGAAGCCCAAGAGGTTGTGAGAAGTCCAAGGGATAGAAACCTACAGCCATCGAGCTGGGCCAGCAGGACACAGCCACAAGGGACATCCACTTTTTCACGGTCCCAAGAAGAACTGGGAAGGGAATCCATGATTCACACCCCAATTGGCGCTGAACCTTATCCTTCCTTTCCCATGACGATTCTCCCATTTTCTAGTGTTCCGACATTTCACTCCTTCACAGGCTGTGCCTGCACAGGTATGTATGTGTACATATATGAAAACAATTTAGATGCCTTGTCCACTCAATATTTTTTTTTTTCTTCTTTAGTGTCATAGCACTATTTTGCAGATGGGATCACCTTCTTTCTACTGGGTTTAGCATCACCTAGGGATGTTTTGTCAGGGGAAATCTTGCTGGCAGTAGAACTGGTTTGGGGTTTGGGGGATATTTTTTAAGCCATTTCTGCTTTGGTAGCTCTTCATTCTTTGTCTCCATTGTCTGCCAGCCTCTAGCCCAAGGAGCTCTGAGAGCATGAGCTGTGCAGCCCCATTCTTACCCCAGAGCAAGGCAGTGGTTTGGGCCAGGTCTCCAAAGCCACCCAGCAGGACAAAACAAGCCCTGATAAGGATCTGCAGTCCATGTTTCACCTACATTGGCCCTGCTGCCAGGGACAGTCCCCTTCACAGCACTGTTTGCTGTGGGTTGCGTATCATTCACGTGACTCTCAGCAAGCAAAGGGTACTTTACCCAATGTCACTTCTGGGTCCTTAAATCAGGTTGGAAAAGCAACACAAACTTGTGTCTGTGCTGGCAGTGCTGCTTGCTCTTCCTCCTGAGCACCAGCCAAGCTCACACGACCAAAATCTTCACAGCCTCACAGGTCCCAGCATATGGTCTCAGGTGGTTTGTGCTCTGCCATCTCTCCAGGTGCCCTGTTCACATCACCACAGGCAGCCTTGGAGACTAGGTCCCATGCTTTGCTCTCCTCTTTCGGGAGAGGGAACACCTTCACATCCAATGGAAAGTAACACGGGTAGAAACACTAGATCCTGCATATTTCTAATAGAACTACAGACATGCCTATATCCCCATAGTTGTCCTTTTCTGTCCTGAGACACTTTTTATCTGCCCATTATTTCTCTCACACTTCAGGAATCCCCATCAACAAGACTGTTTAACACGATTTCTCTGTAATACTGCAACTTCTCTCTTTTCCAACCCACCACTACCGCCCTCTTACAGCCCAGAGATCTTCAGGGCTAAAAAACGAGAGGCATAGTTAACAAAGAAAACCCCAGAATAGGTAGTATTTTACTTTATAGTCGGAGTCCAGAGCTCCAAACATTAGCACTGTTCATGAGTTACACCTCCAAAGTGTGACAGTTCAAAATGCAGGGAGTTGAAAGACACCCATTTTTAATCAGTTTTTCAGCATTATTATCACTTTAAGTTCTGAGCAACCAGCCCTTTGCAGCTCACTTTGGGCTCATCTGCAGCTGTCAAATAAGAAATATCAAGGGAAGATTATCGTGCTCTCGCACTAACACTGCAAGCTAACATAGTCTTTTTGGGCTGCATCTACATGTGTCACCCACAGAGAAGGTCTGTTCTGCTCATCTTGCCTAGTGCTTGGAAAAGGACTCATCTCCACTGGTAACAACCACACCAAGATTGTTTCCTGTCCCACAGAGACACACAGTGATGCACCCAGCTGGGCTAGACTCTGCAGCAAGAAGAGCTACAAGTCTCATCCATCTCCTCAGCACAGCTTGGAAGGCACTTCATCAACACACGTCAAGAACAAGTTTTATCACATCAGACAGAATTGCTTGCATGCAATTCTGTGATGAAAACCCAGTTGCCAATCAACAAACAAGCCAGTCACCCCCAATTAATGGAAATGGGGTTTTTTGTGTTTCTGGACTGCAATAGCCACACTTCTCAGAGCTCCCCTACATGTTTGTACCTACTGCTGCTGCAGCTCTCAAGTGAGTACTGCCCAGATCTCCAGGGAAAAAAGTCCTGCTCATCCTGAAATCTCACTGTCACTGTAGATGTCAAAGGTCTACACCATGTTCCTTTTCCTTCAGCCCGGATGAGCTTCCCAAGCCCACAGCAGAGCTCCACCAGTCTGACTCAGTGAAAAGTCCTTCCCAATCTGCTCATTTTCCACCCCTGTGTTGGGTATGCAACCCAGCACACCAGCAGACTCTCCACGCCACCTGGCTGTATGCCTGCAAATGCAGCAGCAGAGAGTGTTAACTCGCAGCACCCTGGAACACTATGCACTCTTCGTCAGCTCACTGAGGAGGTTGAGCTGCTAGAGGCCAGAAGAGGAATTTCTTGATTTCACCTACCTGTGAGAATCAGGTGCACAGCAAATGCTGTGCATCCTAGAGCACATGAAGCTTCAGCACAAAGCTTTTCAGAAACATGTCCAAAGCAGGACAACAAGCTTCACTGAAAAATAAAATACAGCCCCTTCCTCCCCCCCAAAAAAAAAGTCTGTCAAGTGGACTCATTGCTTCAAAAGGAAAAAATAAGTATAGAAATTTGGATCAGTTATTTCACAATCATTTGTGCGCCAAGAGCATCTAACAACTTCCCCTAAATCCAGGGTCTACTGCATCCCCTTCTGGTCCCAGTGTCTCATGCCTTTCCATGTCATCAGGTTTCCTTTCCTGCCCAAATCCATCTTTTAGCTCTGATCTGAAAGTCACAAAAAGCATCTTGGGCTGTGAACTGTCTTACGTGCTCTTTGTATGCCCTCCAGCACAGAAAGGTCCTGGGTCTCCTTGTCACATTTGCAATGCAATGGCAGCAGTTCCCAGAAGTCTGTGCTTGAACCAGAGCATGGGACTCCTCTTTGCAACCCTTCCCAGGCCATGAGCCACCATGACATGTGGCTGACTGTCCTGGACTGTCCTAAGTCCTGCTGACTTAGCTTGACAGTGCCAGGGAGGAGGGGGAAATGAATCAGGAAGTGAGCAACAGTGAGAGGTGTATGTCCAAAAGGCAGGGATGAGGCCAACTTTGGAAGATCACAATAATAGTGTGTAACACATGCAATCTTCAAAGGACTAATGAATCCCTACAAGGTTCCCCTATTATTATTTGCATTTCACAGATGGGTACATTAAGATGCAGAAGGCCGCATTATCCTCTGGGTCACACCTATTTCAGTCTATTCATCCCTAGTCTTATATTGGAACTCATCTGTATGGTGTGAGAGATCCTCCCACAAGTCAAAACAACAATGCTATCTCTCAGGTGGGCTTGGTAAAGGAATCGCCAGTATCATCTATGGTCTGGTTTGCGCAGCACACCAGACCAACTGGTCCTGATCTCTCCTGGCCTTGAAAACTGATCAATTTATCAATTATTCTTTGCACCCAACAGGCTGAAGGGTATGGGAAGCTCTGGCTTATTGCTAGGCTGGCTTTTTAAAATATATTTATCTTTTTCTGTATATGAAATACAAGCCAACAGAATCCAGGGGAGAGATGTATCCTTGTGTCTAACACTATCCAGCCTCATTCCACCAGAGCTCTCAGTCTGGCCTGTGGAAAGGTCCCACCTTCCAGCCAGGAGCCTCCCCACAGCTCAATAACTTTTGTTCACAGAAGAATGAAGCTTCCCTGGGAAACTGTGCTTGCTGGGAGAGCAAAGTTGCTCCCCACACTATAACCAATGCCATGTGGGGTTGGGGATGCTGGAACCACTCTCCGCATTCAGAGGAAAATCCAACATCGAAGCAACAAGTTCTCCCCACCGACTCTGGGGATGCAGCCTGACATTCCTGCTGTCAACACTTTCCAGGGCAGCATTTGCTCATTAAAAATTGTTGGCCTGAAGATGACAGGAGTTGGGTTTTGATCTGCAAGACCTCGGCAAGTAACATCTGCCTAGTGAAAGGATTTCCCATGGCAAAGCACCACAACATCCCACAGAGCTGAAAAGGATTTGCAGCTTCAGAAGGCCACCAAGATCTGCATTTTGATGGGCCTTACCAGAGCTAGCTGATTTCATGGCCGTTAACAGTATTTGTAGCTTAGATAAGGGTAATCAAAATCTCATCATTCAGGGCGTAAACTGATCGCCTGCAGGGGTTAGAAAGGAATTTTACTTCATGTGCAGCATTGCATAACCACCCAGATTCATTGTGGGTATTTTCCAGCCTCTGCTGAGCATCAGCCATGGGCCACAGATAGAACGAAGCACGGCACACCGGCCGAAAAGCTGGAGTCATCATGTGAGAAAACAGAGCCCCATTGTCTGGGAACAAAGTAGAAATTTTTCTGACTCTGGCTTCAACTCACACATGGAAATAAAAGACAATGACTGTCACTGGGTTGCTGAAACAGCAGAATTTCAACATAGGAAGAAAAATCTGTCCTGGGATTGTTTTCCTGTGGACAGTGAGAAGAGTGCCTGGAGAGCCCATGAACACAGTGCACAAAGGATTATACAGCCCAAAATGACCCATTTGAGTAACACTGCCCCATCCTGTGCGGCCAGCCGGACCCTGTAAGTGCCACTCGAACAAGGGGTATCAATAACCTGCAGTGAGGACTGAGTCCTTTCATGTCACCCAACAACCCTCATCACCAGCCACCCCCAAATGAACAAGGGACAAGAACATAGTGTTTTTCTCTCTGCAAAATTATTATTTATGTTTTATCAGTAGCAAAGGCTCTATAATGTTGGAGCTGGCCATAGGGTGTGGTGGCCTAAGTGCCAGTACCCATCGCAGGAGGCCAAAAACATGCCCCATGTGGGTGTTGGTTGCTCTTAGATTATAGTATCACCACACCCCACTCTGCTAATTGCTAATGAAACTCCGATCTCTACCGTATCCTACAGCCTGCCTGTTGGCAGGTACCTTTAGCCATGCATGTGACCCATCACAGCACCAGCCGCTCCTCTGGAGGAACCTATGGGAAGACTAGACCCTGAATTTCTTTTCCCTATAGAACTTAAATGAGAATAAGACATTTCTGTGCACGTATCTGAAGGACGACAATAATGACATTACTAGAGGCATCTGCTGCCATGAATTCTGACTAGAGGTGCTTGCAACACAACAGGGATAATTTCCCAAGAAAACTATCAACTTCTCAATAAAAAAAAAAATAAGCAAGTACAACTGAAAGTAGAATATGCTTGCATGAGAACCATGGATTTTACATAATCTTCTCTTTCTTCTCCCATATCCCCCAAATTTAGGGGAGAGCATACAACTGCCACAAATATTTGCATTTGGTCCCTTCATGTGAGACATGAGAAGGTTTAAATGCCTTTCTACAGAAAAAGAAGGCATGCTATCCAATAGCATCATTACCTTCAAGAGCATCACTCTGGCTGTTAAAGGAATAGTTCAGTCTTAACAAAGCTAATGGCACAGGCCCTAATGCATCAGGGGGAGAAGTATCATGAGAAACGCATCAGGATTTCAGGAAACCACCTTAGGTCTAACACACTTAAATTCCATCCTCACAGCTCAGACTCTCTCCACTCACACAACAAAATGCAAGTTTCATGCAGGAATTCACTGTGTAACCCTGGAGTTTGCTCCTCTCTGGTCAGACACTCCAGAGTGGAAGTCTGCAGTCATCAAATCCCTTGCAAGTTTGTACCTGATTTTCAGCTAATATGCTCACTACTGAACAATTAATCCCTACACTCAGGAGGGAGCGCTTGACAGGCCCTTTCTGGCAACAGCACTAGGACACCATGACGAAATTCTGCTAGCATAGCTTCCCTTACACACCTACATGAGACTTCTGACAATAGTGTCCCACAGCAAAGTACTCGTTAGTGTCTGACACCAGAACTTGTCTATACGGTACCTTCTGGCCAGACACCAGCAACTCTGCTCATGCTAAGCCCAAAAGAGGTTGCTTTGGCCATACTCTGCACTGCACAAAGTCTGAAGAAACACCCCATCATGAACCTGTCCACATGGCCAGTGAGCTGGGGGGCACATTGTGCCCAGGAAGACACACTGCAGGTCCTGCCCACCTCATGGGTCTGGCCTGCCTCTGGACTTCTCCACAGGTACAGATCATGCCTCCCAAAAGGAGAACAAAAAGCAAGCCATCTTCCTTCTTTACATCACCAGGGACTGTACCCATGCTGTTGGCTCTCCTTTTGATTCTACACTTTCCCTCCATCAAAGCAGGGGAGGAGGCAGAACCTTTCCCAAAGAGTTTGTGGGTCTTTTGGGTGTTCTCATCCTTTTTTTGTGTGCTGTCTGAAGCATCCTTCAGCTACTGCAAACCTTCCTTAGAGTCCTTTTGCCTGCTTCATAAGCACATGTGCGTGGTGGGAGTTCAGCACACATTTAACCCAACCTGTTTCCCCAAGGACTGTTATAAACCATGCCTTTTCCATAGGCACTCCTTCACACTTGGAGCTCTGTTATCCCTGCAGCAGGAATGTGCTCACCGCGGAAAGCCCTGAGGTTTACCTGATTACCTTTAACTACCTGTGGCTTTTCGCTTGCATTTAATAACACTGTTTCACATAGCACACTAGCCTGTGCACCCATATCCAAATTAATAAGCATCCCATTGCAGCCAGGTCACCAGTCCAGCAGTGAAGCAGATCAGCTCACAAATGCCTAATGATAGCAGTGGGAAGCAATGTGTTCAGTAGCAGTGATTGATTAACAAATTAGCAAGTAGGAGTGGCAAGTGGCAGATGCACCAACAGCATCCTAGAGATGAAATAAAGCCATGGGAAGATCCAAATCAGTGGTATTTCAATTTTTGAGGAACATCTGGGTCATGATCTGGTCCTTTTCACCACCAGTCAGTGCCCAGCAGGAGAGTAAAACCAATAAAACTTCAAATAGTCAGTAGGCAGCAAAGGAGCCCAGCTCCTGTTGGTGTTCACCTTGTCCCAAAACATCTAATGGTTTGGGTGAATATACACCAAGTGTTTGTCCACGATGGTGCAAGACCAACAACAAAACTGTCTTTCCTGGTGAACCACTAGGATCTCCCAGCCCATGGTCCCTTCCAGGTGTGGGATTGTGTTCACTTTTTGTTTCCCAACTGAAAACAAACCCATAATCCAACATTTGGGCTGCAGGAATGAAGCCTTCTGCATATGATTTAGTAAGTTTGCATAAAGCTTGCCTTTGCACCCTTTGCGAGAGCTGACCATGGAGCTGATGATGCCACACACCAGCTGCTGCATGGAAGAGACTTGCCCTTCGCAGCATTGAAACAAGGGGTCCAGTGACAGAGCCTTGGTGTTAGGGAGCAGTGACCAGGCTGCTGCCTCAGCAATTCCCCCTTCATTTCAATGAAATAAAATGATCTCTCTTGCTGCCTGTCCCTACCATCCAACTGCCTTCACTGCAGCAGTTCATCCTTTTGTGAGTTCCTGCCTGTGCAGAAGGTCTGTTCACCTGTCCCTAGCTCAGGACCAGATGCAGCACACAACTATCACTGTCCAAATGCTCTTTTCTTCTAGTATTCATTGCCATACACGTTTGGTCCCCACAGGCTATTTACCTGGTGTGCTGATTTTAGGGGACACATTTTGCCTTGTCAATCACAGTTGCTGGAGATGCCATGGAGACTGCTTCCAACGATGCAGGACAGACATACACCCATGATTTATTCTGGCATTAACACTGCACTACCTCCATGGAGCACAGAAGTGGAAAGGACCTCCTGGGTCATCAAGTTCATCTGCCTGTCATCACTAGTAAACACATTGCTAGATCAATTAGGAGATGTTCGATTGGCCTATCACAGCTAATGGGCTCCTCAATCTGGCAGAAGAATAGCAGGATCTGAAGTCTTGCAGGCACAACTAAAACAACATCAGACTGGAAACAAGGGATGACCATTTAACAGTGCCTAGGTGGTGCCTGGGTCTGTGCAGGGGAAGAGCTTTTCAGAGCATCCCATGTCACCAGCAAATTTCCCGTTTAGTCTGAATATTTGGCCAAGGCAATTTTATCCAGTAGCTTTCTGCCCCAAACCCATGAGTCTCTGAGAATCTCTGGATCACTGCTACGCAGTTTGTGAGAGGTAACAGAGAAATGCAGTTTCCACCAGCTATGTAATAATACACTTACTGGGAAATTGTTTCTAAGGAATCGCACCTTCCACAGGAGACATCCAGAGGAATCCATAAACTGAAACAGTTAAAAAAAAAACCCCAACAATCAATGCTGTGAGTGAAACAAGAATTAAAACAATCTTCTTGCTGCAGCTAATGGGTTTAAATCCCACCCTAAGAGCTACAGCCATCACCAGGTTTACAAAAGCAAGCAGTTAAATGGAATTTATTATTTGTTTTTAAGGTATAGCATCAAATAAAAATAACACATTCATATGCCCTAGGCTTTTTTCCACATGCTTTTGAAGATGCTCTCCTAGAGATTAGACTGACATCTAAGATAATTACCACATCTTCAGGCTGGAGACTTAATTAATAACAAACAAACAAGTCTGTCATATTTACTAGTAAGACTGGGCAACTTTTGTTATAATATTTCCTCCCTAGCTGAACACATATACACCACATTGTGGTTATAGTGATGCTAGTATCCACTTTCTGTTCACTATTAATTTTAGAAAAACTAAAAACAAACAGAAACCCCCAAAGTTGAGGAGAGCTTAAAAAATATTCAGGCCAAGTAAGATGTTTTGCTTCATTCTTGAGCTTTTCTATATTCCACATCTCACAAAGTCAAAACATCCCACTTTTAAATTATACAAATCACTACAACAATGACTGCAAGTCACTGCAACATCCCAGACACATTCAAAATTAACACTTGCATTGCATAGCCTTATGTTTCAGGCTTGTGTGGGATGCTTAGACTATATAATTTAGTGGAATTTCCCAGAACTCCCAAGGAATCCTGAATTTTTGGTAGGTAATGGAGAGGATTTTGAATCACTAAGTGAAAGGACATGAATTCACCTTGCCATTGGGCAACAGGACAAACAGTTTTTTACTCAGGAATGCAAGACATCCCTATAGCTTCTTGATGAATATTTGTAGGACTTCTCAAAAAGCAACAGCATTGAAAAGGTGCAAAAATCCCATAACAAGAAGAAAGTATAAGTGTTTACACCATATTGTGATGGAATAATTTATTCAGACTCCTGCTTTAGTAGGTTTCTGAAGACCCTTTTCAGGTTATCCTCTCATTCAGTCTATCTTGATGGGATCACAAGGCCTGAGCGGATGATCAGAGCTGCATTAGGCTTGTTGCACCACACATCTAGACAGCTTTGTGTGCACACATTAGGGCTGGTCATGGGTCTGCACACGGCTGAGGATAACCATCGTCCTCAAAGTGCCAAGGCTTGTAGCAAGAACCGCCAAACCGGAGGTCTGCTGGGACCAGAGAGATAGCAGTGACACATTCAGGAACACCATGGAGCATTCATGCAGTCCAGCAGCTTCAAGAAACTGCCAGAGGGAAGAGTATTCTTTTATACTAAAGATATCCCTCTGAAAACTGAATTCTGTCAATAGGATGAAAAAGGTCAGTGCAATGCAAACAGACAACTGAGGACCAGAACATCAATTGCCTGCTGGATGCTAACGGGGTGGTCTCCCATCTGGACTGTCCCCTACTCTGCGATGGGGAAGAACTCACGGTGTGGTCCACATGGCCACCACCAATGCAGGATGGAGAGAACAATCTTGAAGGCAAGATTTAGCTAGTAGCTACCAGGCTAAAGGCCAGGACCAATTCAGTAACGCACTCAGAAGTGCTTCCCCCTGTGCCCTATAATGAGATCCAGAGTCACTGCAAGGTTCAGATTATAGTACCTTGAAGACAGGCTCAAGGAAGTAAATTCTATACAGTAAAGATCCAAATACTAAATGCAAATGAAAACATAACAAGGCTACTGGCATGTAAATGTGTTAAACCAAGTATCGTGGGAAAGCCAATAGTTTGACAAGACATATGGTTTGGGAAAATGCAGTCTCCAGTGGAGAAGTCATGAAAAATTTGTATCCTGGAATAAAAGGATAGAAGCAAAAAAAAAAAAAAAACCCAACCCCATATCATTCAAAGAGGAAACAGCAGAATGCAGCCCCAGCAGACATCCCTCTTGGGCCTGCAGACAGAGAGAACAGAACAAGACACCTTGTATGCATTTCTATCCAAGCTCCAAGGGTCTAAAAAGCAAGGCAAGTGAACTGCATTGCCCTGGTTTCAGAAGGGACTATTAACATAACCAGCACCTCAGAAACCTGGTGGAGGGAAGATAAGCAGCAGGACATGGTAATGAGCAGGTTCAAATTATACAGGAATGAGAGTAGGCTGTGCAGATGGAGAAGGTGAGCATCAGGGAGCTGGGCATTAAGGCATACATTAAGGAGAACTTATCACAGAGCACAACCAAGTTAACTGTATTGACAAGCACCACAGAGTCCCCAGGACTGCAGTCCCATGCCCAGGCACTACATTGTTAGACTTACTCCATCATCCACTCATCCAGAATAGGGCAACAACTGCAAAACTAAAGGGAAATGAGTGAGGCTGTGATGGATATGAGAGGACACAAGCACAAGCAACAGAAGACATTCATCTCCCTGTACAGATGGGATAAGTGACAGGAGGGAGGCCGTCTGCATTTAAGATAGGACACTACTGCTCCCTCCCAGCAGCAATTTATGACCTCTGATGCAGACACCTGATTCTTCAGCAAGTCCCAAGCAGCAGCCAGGAGCTAGCGGGTTTGATTTCAAGTATATTGCCAGTGGCTCTTTGCACCTAAAAACTGACAATCTTGAAGGTAGCTTTGCAAACCTGCTACTGTGAGTTTAACTTGAAGTGGGAGCTGCCTAAAAACAGACACACTCATTCAAAGAAAATTAAAAAAGGAAAAGCCAGTAAGGAAAAATATACTCAGGAGGTGGGAAGACCATTGGAAGAAGTCGTTAGAGTAAGCATGCACCTCTTAAGGGTAAAAAATTTAGATTAAAAGCTAGCATGCTTAACAAAGTGGGACAATTAACAGTAAAATGAGGCTTCTAAGTAGAAGCAGTGTTCAAATAATGAAAATGTAAAAACAAAGTGTAAAATGTAAAGCCTGCAACTGTGCCAAAATAAGCCAAATATTCTAAGCAGAATTTTGCAAGTCACAGTCACTAATAACAAAATCCATTGAAGCTAAGGGAGCCTCCCAGGAAGATAACACCATAGTAGAAAAGCTAAATTAACTCTTATTCACAATACACTGATAGATCCTGGTAACAGAGTCACACAGATTAAGCCCCCCCAGCATTGAAGGGTCTCAAACATGCAATCACCCAGCTCAATACTGCGCTTTTGGGGGAAGGGAGGAAAGCTCAGATAAACAGAATAATGAAGTACACAAAGAGAAGTGACAGACTGGGGAAGACTCATCATAGGTTTTGGGGAGACAAATCCTGCCTCATCAGTCCATTTGAATCCCCCCAAATTTGGACAAGCAATGGTGCTGCTTGACACAATGAACTTTTGTTTCTAATGAGCCCGTTTCAAGATCCCTCCTCTAAAGGCTTCTGAAGAATGTAAGGTACCATGAAGTAAAGCAGCAGCTCCTTTGAGTTAAAAATGGCTAAAAATGAAAACAGTAATAAGAGGTCAGCTCTCCCAGTGGAGGTGAGACCCAACAAGAATCTCTGCAGCTCAGCTTTTTATAAATTACTCTGAAAAATCAATTAGCAAAGGGACAAATGGAATGATTCAGGAGAGTTCAAAGCTTCAAGTCAACTGAGAGAAAAGCGCAAGTTGCTCTTGACACAGTGGCTGGACGAGAAAGTGGCAGACAAATTTCAGCATTGAAAAAATGTAGATGGGAAAAAGCCAGCTATGCTATACCTGCACATTACAGCTCTATATTAGCAATCACTGTCAGGGGGTGTATTATGGAGACATTGCGGGTAAGGTCACAAATAAATGTCACTTCATTGTTGAGCAGCAATCAGAAAGGTTTAGCCCCTGATAGGAAGCATTAAGAAAGAGAGGGGATGAAATGAATTATTTCTGTCATGCTGCTGTAGGACCACTGGGTCTGCTCAGCTGCAGCATTCTGCACAGTTGTAACACTGTGGCCTTCCTCATCGTTATTTTAACAGGGATGTAGAGAGATAGAAAGGGCACAGACAGACCTTCTCCTGACCACAGAGAATAGCAGAACTAGGAAGGGCTTTTGTTTAAACTCACAGCAGCTCCTATAGTTGAAAACAGGCTACAGAGGGGGCTATGGTTACAGCAGAGTCCGTAAAATCAGGAGTGACCCAGAGAAAATGAACAGTAGATGTTGTTCAGGATTACTCATAGCACTAGAATTAAGGGATACTAAATAAATTATCATATAGTAGGCTTAAACAAACAAAAGGAAGTTTTTTTTTCCCCTCCCCATACAATCTAATTGCATTGTGGAACTCATTGCCCCAGGTTGTTGTGGATGCCAAACACATCAAGGGAGTCAAAAGTCAATTAAACAAATTCACAGACTGGTCCATCAGTGGCTATTAAACATGATGATGGAGATGCAGCCTCTGGCTGGCAAGTCCCTAAGCCACACGAAGCTTTATCACAGGAAGAATTACTCTGTGCTTGCCCTGTTTATTCCCTTCGGCATCCACAGCCAACCTCGGTCAGATCCAGGACCCAAGTAGAGGAGTTATCCCAAGCTAGTGCAGACTCTCAGAGTTGATGTGGACATTCTCAGGTCTCAGAACATGGCAGTTCTGGTCTAGAGATCTGGACTGCCTCTTTGTCCCTGTCCTGAAGTAACACTAAATGTTCTGCAAATAGGATAGATTGCCAACATCTTGAGCTGAATGTTGGGCTTTAAACCTCAGAAGGTTCCTAGGCCATGAAATCCAAAATCACACCCAGATGTCAGTCCTTTGTTTAGATATCATGATTTATATTCTGAGTGCCACTTCCTCTTCTGTCTCCCTAACAATGACAAAACAAAGAGCTATAAACAAATCCTGGCTCCAGATGTTCTTCTGCCCTCATTAGCGACCAGCTTGGCTAATGCTATTTCATCAGCCCTTTGTTTCAGGGTGGCAAGCCAACATCAGCAAGTCAAGGACACTTTGATGGGCTCCCCCCTCTTGGGATGTGACAAATTCCCAAGACACTCCTGCCCAACACTCACTACAATAACAAGCATGGGGCTGAATTACTGCCTTTGACAATGTTTGGTACGTGGAAAAACTTGTGTTTGCTAATTACCGTGATTGCTCCATAAAAATCCCCCTCGGGCAGCCGCGTGCAATCCCGGTGAGCCGCAGCCCTGCCCCTCGGCAGCCCACAGAAGCAACCCAGGTGGAGACGACGTTTCCTCTCTTTGAAGAGCCTCCCCAGTGTTGGAGGTGTCCCACCCACTCACCAGATCTATTCCTAGACATATCAGTTTCTATTTATTTTCCTACCGACTGTTACGCTGGTGCAAAGAAACAAGGTTGAGAATCAGTCGGACCAGACACATAAGTAGGCTACAAAACAAAGGTTTTCCTCTTCCTTTGAAGCCTACTATCTATTATTTTTGATAAGAGGTGCAGAAGATTTATTTCCCTGGTTTGAGCACTCCTAAGCCTCTTTACTAAGCTTGGCAGCAAGAACCTCAAAGCAGATGCCAAACCCCGCAATCTTTTTATGTGTGGTAGAAATAATCCCTTTGCCTGGGTGCCTGGGAGAGCTGAACCTTGACATTCATGAGAGCCGATGATGGACTGGCATTTGTGAGCTGAAGCAGAGCCAGCAGCAGGTTCTCGCTTCCCCCCAGAGCACCTTCACTCTGCAGCAGCCAACAACCACACATCTTGCTTTTATCTGAGCTCCAGCCTTGCACCAAGGTGGGAAAGAGATACACAGATCCAATTCCCATAGCCCATCAGATTTCCTCATGCAAGGAGATTTGGGTACTTTCCTCCCTGTAAAGGATCCTTTACTCTTCCTCTTCCTGCAATTTCTTTTCTATCTTTAGCAGCTTTATTGAAGCACAGAACGCAAAGAAACCCTTATAAGTGGGCAACACGTCTCCCAAAGCTACCTGTGCTTCCTGATCAGCATAGGCCAAGTTAACCAGGTACTTTTGGCTGCCTTGAACTGATAAAGCCAAACTTCAGAATTCACAACATCATAACCAAATATCCACAGTATCAGGGCGACTGGAGACATTTTGAACCAGAACAAGCTGCAAGGACAGCGGGAAGCTAGTCATAAAAGGAATAAGTCAAGGGGAAATAGTCAGCACTTCACTTTTGGCAGGGAGGGGCTGATCAACTTTGACTGTGGAGGAATAAGGAGGAGTGAGAGAGGGAAGATCCACTTTCACTTTGCTCGTAGGATACCCAAGGACTTTCACATCCCTGCACAGAGAACAGCTGCTGTTAAGTCTTTACATCTCATAATGATAGATTCCTTGTTTAAAAATAAATCAGTGCAGCCTGGGATGAATGCCAACACATTTCCCCCAGTTTTCCCACGTCCTACATTTTAAAGGCAGCTGATGAGCTCCATCTTTGCTTATTCCTCATCCTTCCTTTAATAACTCCCCATGTTCCCATTAAAACCAGTGCATTGCCCTCCTCACCTTTAAAGTTCTCCAGAGCTGCAATCCCCATTCTTCGGCTGCTCTTGTTCAGTTTTGCATCATATTGCACTGCTGCTTCAACAGCACTAGCAATCTTTGAACTTCCTTTTGGTAACTTCTCCCACAGACATCACTGTTGACCCCTTTGTGCACCATGTCTAAAAAAAACCACTTCTACTGAGTTTCTCCATCTCCAAAAATACAGACAAATTAATAGTTCAGGGCCATTTGGAATAAATGTTTATTCTTCACATATTGATCTTAACCTTCAGGATGATATCATTCCCTAAAACTTACAAAGAGGGACCCACAGTCTGCAAGCAAGGTATTCAAACACACCATGTTGCGCAACATGCAGGCTATCAAACCTGGAATCTCATTACACCCTCTGCCTCCCACTCTGGGTTGTGTTCCCTTGTTACATCTTGTTTCAAATTAGACTGAAAGCTCGTCACGCCAGCGGCAGTGGCTCCCTGTGGCACCACTGCAGCAAACCAGATTAATAAGCAAGACTAAAAACAGCTATCAAAAGCCTCAATAAAACAAAGAGAAAACCAAAGAGATGCAGGAAAGTCCATGCCCCTGCCCTGAATAAAGAACAATTCTCAAGATGCCTGAATAACTTCAGGATATCCACGAGCTTGACTTCTCTATCATGAGTCTCATTTTTCACTTCTAGCCTCAGCACTTCACAAATTAAGTGAACCTAAGTGAAAAGATGCTTTGCACAGTCTGAGATTTTTTTTATGTTGTGTTTCATCAGCATAGCTTAAAGATTTAACTAGTCCATTCGAACTGGGTCACTTGTGTTGTAGACAACAGGGCACACTCAGCAAGCAGGGGATATAAGGATTTTAGTGGTACAAAAATAAGAAATGTGTCCTTTTCCAGCAGACTGCTCTGCCCTAGCCCAGGATCTCACACCCTCCAAAGCATGGTTTTGCCACTGCCTTACTCCCCAGACTTCTGGTTTAGGACTTACCTTTAAATTTAAGCTATCCCTCCCACAATAACGGCAGCTTTGGGAGGTGCTGATTAGCTTTCCACCCAACTTCAACCAGAGCTCCGGGTGCTGCCCTTCCATTAGGGCATACAAAAACCTGCCATTGATGTAACCAGCTATAAACCGGCTTTACACCAAGTGAACAATTCTTCCAATAACCTGAAGAAGCTTACACAGGAACATCATCTGCTGTTTATCAGCTAGGATGTGGAAAAAGGAGATATTTGCCACTGGCCACCAAATGAGTCAGTGGTTAGGGTAAGATACGCTTTGCCTTCCCTGGAGCTAAGCCTGGGGTTCAGTTCACTGTCCCCCATAATCTCCCCAAATGCACACTCACCAAATGCATCAAGATCCACAATAACAGCACTGAGGTTTGGGAGGTGAGGGAGAACTTGCATCACACAACTATTTCACCCTGCTGCAGAAGAGACAGCTTCATCCCTCTCCAGTGGACACAATTTCTGTAACAAGCAGCTTTTAGTGATAGAAATCCCCAGCTCAAAAAGTATAATCCTAATAGTTCAGATGTACAACAGCAGATCAGATGTCACTGTGTCCCAGGTGGCCTTAACTCCTTTCTCCCCTGCCCACCCTCCCAAAGATCATTATCTCCGCAGGTCTGCCTCTCCTAGGGCTAGCATATGACCACTGGATTTTTGCTTCTACAGGACCTGGTGACACCAGAAATAAAGCCCGAGAAGTGATTCTGGTGATTTTTCTCTATTTGTGCATAGTGGGAGTGCCCTAATGGCACTGCCAGTTTCAGAGCAGCTTATCCTTGGACAGCATCGCTGACACTGGCACCATGGACCTCCAGAGAAGATGGCTCTCCAGGTTACAGGGGGAACATGCAATGCCCACACCAGTGAGCACACTTGTTCACAGAAGACAACAGCACTGGAAAGCAAAGCTGTCATTCCATGGGAAATAACCAATTTCAAGTAAGATTAAGTTTTGCTCTTTTCATCATCCTCCATCCAAATGATGTTCAGGACAAGAGGACTTGCAGGCAAAACTTGAATTGCCCCCTCTTACCCTTTGCTTACAGCAGTAGTTACACAGACCCACAAATGAGACCACTGTATTTCTATACCATTTAACTTGTCACCACAGCTTTCCTGCTGGGAGGAAGGGTTCCTCTGGCTGGATGGGGTACGGCTGTCCAGGAACAAAACCCTTTTCTACAGAAAAGGAAGAAGTAGTTATTTCCTGCCTTATCCCAGAGCTTTGGAGTGAAGGCATTTGTGGCAACAGCAAGCAAGTGCTCAGCAGCACTGCAGTGATGTGGTTTAACCAAAAAAGAAAAAGAAAAAACAAAAAAAAAAACTTTCTTGAGCATGCAGCTAAGCAGGCCCCAGGCAGTAATGGGTCCATGATGAATAATAAACCCATCTGAAGCAACAAGCATGAGTCAACCCAGATGAAGAGTTCCTCATCACTCCCCTCACTCCCCCCACCCCCCCTCCCCCCGCCTTTGGCTGTTCCTTGGAAAACCCATATGCGTTATGAGGGTGTCCATAAAACAAACATTTGGCTGCTTTCTTGAAGAAAACTTGGAGAGCCCAAAACTGGCTGTGTGGGCTGAATCCTCAGCAGGGTACAGTAACCAACGCAAAAAGAAACCTCCTCAGGGCCTGTTATAGCATTTAGGATGGAGGAAGTGGAGCAGAAATCTTTGTAGAAAAGCAATTTACATCTGCTTGACCCTTGTAAAACAGGTCCCCAGGCTCTTCCCCACTTGGAGGCATTTTGATGACAGTCTGCAGCAGCAGCAGTTTTACCCTTTCCAGGGGAAAGGAATGGTGCAGAGTAACCACAGGTAACCAACCAAGCAGCATATGCAACCTGTGCCAAGGAATGGGTGCAGGCAGAGCGGTCCCACCTGCTTTGGAAGGCAGGAAGGGGACCACAACAGGCTCCCTGCAAGGACTAGGATGCTGTCTGCAGTGCCACCTCTTGGCTCGCAGTCCCACATTTGCAGAAGCCAATGAAAGTGAAAGATACCTGCACCCTTCTCCAGACTCCACCTTGCCACCCCAGCCTTCCCCGACAGGCTGCTCCTCCCTAGGAGACTATTTATCTTCTCCCACTCAAATCCCTTGATCTGCTTGCCAAAGCCCAGCCTGTTCCAGGAGGTTCTGGCTGCCCAGATACTGCAAATTACTGCAGGGCTGAATCTCACCTCTGGGCTACCACAGGGCCAGGTAGCTCTAGGTCTAGTCTTCCCTTGTTTTGTCCCAAACACCCATTGGAGGTTCACAGGTTCACCCATCCCAGTATCACATGTTGGCCCCAGACCTTGGAAAGTCAATCCCATGAAGTACAGAGAAGAGGGAATCTCATGCACTAAGACCAAGAATCCAAACCAAACACTTCTGCTGTTGCTGAAACAAGTGTGGACACACACAAGTGACCAACCCATCCAGCAAGCAGGCACAGCTCCGAGCAGCTACTGCTGCTGGTTTGAAGCCAGGCTCACACAGATGACTACCCCAGACTTCCTTACGAGGAGGCTAGCACCATCTCCAGTTCTCCCTGCATCACATGAGGGACAAAAAACAGAACCATGGAGGTGTTCTGCTAGCTAGGGACCATGAACAGTGGAGAAATGGGATGACAAAGGCCAAACTTGCACAGTCCTACATCCAGCAGTTCCCAGCAACTTTGTGCCATGGGAGCTAGACAACAGGGTCCACAAGATGCAGCAGATAAATTCTCCCATACTTCCATATGCTCTGTCCTTCCAGAAGGAAAGTTTCAAGTCTGGTCTCATTCAGGACAGCACTGGGTATGACAGCCAGGTCTGCTGCTGGCTTCTGTCACTTCTCATCCTGCAGCACAAATTCTTGCCCTATCCACTATTTCAAGAGGAATAAAAATGGGTTCTTCCACTTTGGATGCCCTACAGTACACAGACAACACAACACATGGCATGCGGAGAGCTTGTCCTTCGGGCTGGCACACAGACCCCAGGAGCACTCTGCCCCAAACCCAGATCAATGGCCACTCAACAGCAGCTCCCCCTTCCCTGGGGGTGGGAGATCCCATTGGATCTGGGGCTCCTCACCAGGCTCACCCCTCAGCATGTGCCCAGCACAATGAGCAGTCAAGCAAACATTGCCTCCTCCTTCTTCAGCCTGTTGAGCAACCACCAGTGGGTGGACACACACCCAGGCTAAACACAGCTCCAGTACCACCGCCCCCACCCGCCATGGCTTATACCCAGGTCACCAAACACATTCTTGCTTTGGGTGCACTAGTTCTCACGCTCCTCCCCAGGAAGGAGCCCACATTGCTCAACCCTGCTCTAGCTCTGATTTCCCCTATGCTGAACCCGGAACCAGATTTCACTCCTCACAAAAACGTGCCATCCCTCCTCACCCACACAAGCTCTATCCCAAGCATGAGGAGGATGCAATGCCACCACCATCACAGCCAGAGTTGGCCTGTGCATTGCCAGTTGTGCTGCAGCATGGCAGCCCATCCCTGCGAGCAGGGGTACAGGTTGGCCCAGGACTTAATGGGGAGGCAAAGATCTCAGTGTCACAGTTGCCATTCTCTCTAATCCCCATGTTTGAGTGCTTCAGAGTACAGGTGAACCCGTGAGTTGCCCGACATCTGAAGGACAGGGGGTTTAAGGCTCTCAATGCCTCCTCAGCACAGCCTTTACCTTCACATGACACATCCAGCTTTTGCAATCCATGTTAGCACTCATCTGTCCTATTTCAACTTCAAAGCACTTCACAAACATTAACCAATTAATCCTCTCGCCACCCTCAGAGGGAGGCGATCATCTTTATTTTTATCCATTTCCCCATCAATGAGGAGAGAGTTAAGTGCCTCTCCCAAGGCCATTCCTAGCTGACTCCCAGCTGACTGCACTTGACTCCCAGCCCCAGGCTGGGACCATCAGGGGAACCACACACAGACATTACCTCAGATAGCAGAAATGCTGCAGAAACAGTCACAGCTGCCTAAGTAGAGCTGTCACCGAGCACCTTTTGTTTTCTTCCATGCCCCATATGACTTCACTTCTTGAGCACTTTCTGCTCATCATCAGTCAATGACCTGGAAGGAAAATGATCTGAGAAAAGCAAGACAGAGCAGACCGCAGACACACAGCCACCAGGACCAGCTAGAGAGCTAGGGGCACGCACAGTAAGTGTTTTAATGGGACCATTATAACAGTCCTACATCTTGGATGGAGGAAAAAAATTTAAAAATGCAGAGGCCAGTGGGGATGATACCAGAGTATGGGGACAAACTTTGACATGACTGAAGCTATGCAGGCAGCCAAAACCCAACATGGTCTACTGGCAGCGTTCAGCTTTTGCTAAAACCTGGAGCAGAACATCCCAGCTCACTCTGCACTTGAAATCATACTTATTTCCTCCAGCTCAGGCACAGCTTGGTTTAGGGAACCCCACAACACTCTGAGGCAGGAAGGTGGAAAGGGAGCAGGCCTTCAACTGGGAGACTGCAGGAAGTCATCCTGTGTCACATGAGCATGGTGGCAGCTCACTCAGGGTAGGGCACGTGTCACCAGGAGTGATGCTCCCCCTCTGCTATCCTGAGCTATTTCCTCAGATATCCTCAGCTGTGAGTCATCCTTTACATCAGTCAAGACTCAAATACTGACAACAAGCAGCACAGCACCCACCTTCACCAGGTCCATCAAATACCCCCAACACATAATCAGCCCAAAAAGTGTTTTGTCACCTGAAATGATGATTTCCTGGTTGAAGCCATGGGCTGCATCCCTCCCTTGACCAGCAGATAGGTGGGCAGAGCTCCCGTGCCAGGGCATCCAGGTGCACTCAGGAGGAGGGAAAGAAATATCCTGGTCTCTTAACAGCCCTCAGATACTGTGGAGAGGGAAAATCAGGGTGCACACATGCACAAGGAGGGGTTTCCCACCAGACCCCACCATCAGTGATGGCTGCATTTATTATAACCTTTCCATGGATCAAACTACTTGCTCAGGAGAAGGGACTGCCCAAGCAGCAGGAGCACTCCCACACTTACTGTGATGCCCTGGGACAGACCAGGCAGGACTGGGAAGTTGCTCCTAATTCCCTTTCACTTGAACAGCAATTTCTGTTCCCAGGGTTCCTCAAAGCACGCAAGTGAAAGTCTTCCTGCTTTTGCAACACCGTTGACCCAGAGTGGGACTCCTGCTTCTCCGCCACTGCTCCGGTGGCAGGCAGAGCCCACAATTGCAGGGTTTACAGGAAAGCACTACTTCATTTTTCTCATCATTTCTGATGGCTGCAGCTCAGCACTAACTGCTGACAATTATTCATTACCGTTCATCCTGAGGTTCCAAATTGCACACTAAACCCTGTGAAGATGTCAGGATCCCAAAGCCTTTTGGATGGAGAGGGCCAGCCTTTAACCAACGCTCTGCAACAGCAGATCAATACTGGAAAGAGCTGAAATCAGTCCAACGTCTCACCGAAGCGGCAGGAGAATTTCAGGCAGATGAAATGCAATTCTCTAACTGCAGTTATTAGAGGCAGCGGGGGTAGAAGCCTTACTTCTATTACGGATACAATACCATCCCAAGGGAAGGCTTTTCTTAGCATCAAGAATCACTCTGAATACTTGTTTAAAATAGTGCATACAATGTGCCTTAAATTTATTGCTGAGCATAGACCTTAAATCACAGTAGCACCTCAAAATGCCAGATTTGCCCCCCTATGCAGGGGGTGTCACATCTGTGCCTACAACATGGGCATAAACCCAAAGAGAGGAGGCAGAGCTGCAGCTCCCCAGGTCCCGCTCCCACACCCCAAGGTACAGGGACAGCATGGGGCCTGCTCACAGCCCACAGTGCCACCTGCTGACACCCAGTCCCCATCCCTCCTGCTGGGGGCCCCAGGCAACTCCAACCCATCCACACAACTGTAACCGCCTCATACGATAGTCAGACCCCAAAAGCAGCAGTAATTCTGTATAATATTCTTGGCTGCTCACTGGGCCATTGCCCATTTCCACATGGTTGTGTGGGACAGACACCAAGCTGCTGGATGACACTGCGTGGCCACAACCATCAGTGTACCAGGGGATTAAGCACCACACGCCAAGGCTCTTCTTCAAGGAGATGAGGGAAAGAAAAGTACCTGCACTGGGATATAGCACAGAACAGTTTTTGGGTGTGCTTTTGTCTTCCTCCCCAACTGAAAACCACTTTCTTAAATGATGGCTATGCTCAAGACATATCTATTCCCTTGCTGAACCTCTCCCCATGTTTTGGGGCATGGAGAGGAGCCCAGGCTGCTTAGAAACACCTTGGAGATGGGCAGGGAGGCCACCTCACCATATTCATGTACCATGACTAGAGCTGCATTTGGATACTGTGAATGCACTGCATGCCCAAGGACTCAAAATGTCTTTGACAATGGTTGTGAGGTTTAGCTTAATGACATAGTGATACAGCATCCTCACAAAACCCCTATGAACTCCTCCAGGCAGCATTCATCCAAAACATGGAGCAAAGCCACCAGGCTCAGCAGGACTCCGGGGCCCTCAAGGACTGGGAAGGCTCCTTGACATGCACTACAAGATGTTTGTTAGCACATGGGTGAACTTTTTATCATGTTTCCAAACTTATAAACCTCTAGCTTACTCATCTTCTAGCTTAAAATGGTGGGAAGGTAGAATCCCCCTCCCCAAGAAATCCACTTCCTAAACCATTTTCAAGCCCAAATTTGCTTTTCCACTAATTTGTCAACAATATCTTTAGGTCACATGTTATTTCATTCCTTAAACAGCAGATCATCAACCTTTATCTTCTTTGGGAATTGGAAGAGAGACTAAAGAACTCTGAAACAGATAAACAGGACTCAATAGCCCCCTACCAACTCACTAGATCAGATACTTAAACCAGTTTAAAAAATGAAGTTTATGTTAAAAGGAAAATCTCCAGAAATAAAGCGTTGGCACATTCTTTGCGTATGAACTACCATTATTACTAATTATTTACCCTGCAGCAGTCACTACAAGCCCTAGTGCCATTGTGTCAGGTACTAGATAATATGCACATGTTAAACAGCAGTATTCTTTTCCATAGAAACTGTAAAGAGAGAAAAGACAAAAGACAAGAGAGCATCGTTCTCATGTGGAAGCAAAACCAGAAATTAATTGACTAAGTTATACAATGAATGGCAATTGTATAAAATGTGCATACTAATTTGTGTACAAAACCTGCTTATTAAATATATTAAAGCCCATGGGACACTAGTATCAGTCTGTATAAACAACACCAGCCTGTACTCCTCAATTCTCACTTATGAAGCCTAACCCCAAATCTTCCTTCCTCCTGCCCTGCCTTCCCCTTACAGACACTCTACTCTAATTTTAGAACTAATTAAATTAAACCTCTGACTCACCTCAGATCTCTGATTTAGGCTTACATGGTCTTTGCTAAAAGACCTTTCCTTGCTGTCATTTGGCAGCACTCCCCCAAATACACTCTGCCACAGCCTGACAACAATCAGCAGCTCATCGAAACACACACAGGGCAAGAGCTAAAAACCAAGGAGCTCTCCCCCCAGGAAAAAAAATATAATCAATCACCTCCTTATACATCTGTGGTTGGTTTACAAGTAGCACACCAGCATTGCGCTGCCCTGATTCCATGGGAAGGATTTAGTTAACATGCAGGTCTCATTCCAGAAATGAGGAAGACACAGCATCCAGACCAGCCCACCCAAACATCTAACATCTAGCCGGAGATTGCAGCCAGATTCTGGACATGCCCCAGAAGGACCAAAACCCCCAAACATCACAAAGATTTCACATATTCAATTTGTCAAAAAGGGAATCATGTTCATTGCCCGCAAAGCTGCTTCTCAAAATCTTTTTCTAACACAAATACTACCAAGCCAAAAAAAAAATAAAGCGACCTGTTTCTAAAGATGCCACTCTGTCTCTCTTGCTGTGGGAGTGATTCGTGAGCACAGAAACTGGTGCAGGTGCCAGCACAGCAGGGCTCCTCAGAAACCTGGCACACACCAAAAAACCTGCCTGCCCATGAGCAAAGGCAGATGCAGACACACCTCTGACAGCAGAGCTTGTTCCTTCCTATGAGCCATCTCTGAGAGGTCTACCCTGGAGGGTAACCACTTACTCAAAAATCTCCTTTGCTGCCCTGCACCCCCAAACACTTGGTTTCAAAACCCAAAAAACTTGTCATAGATCACACAGCAGCTTTCAAATGAGGCCCTACAGAAGCAGTGCCAACCCTAAGAATATACTTGATCCCCTGCTACCCCAAATATCACTACCTAGAATTCACCTTAACTGAGGAACTCACATTCAGCCTGCAGATCCCTCAAAACTCAATTGCAGCATGATCGGCTTCTTCCCAGTATGGCACCCACAGCACTTCCAACCACCATCCCACTGCTGCCCACCCAAACCAACCAGCCTCCCCCCACAGCAGACCCCCCAGATCATGGAGGGGGGGTCATATTTATAATATCAGGAGGAGTCACATGCCTTGAGTCAGCTGAGGTTGTTTCCCAGTCTTTTTCTTTTCAATTTCCCTCTTTCAGTCAGAGTGCTAAATGGCACAGAAGAACCAAATTCAATTAAGAGGATTAATAGCAATTAAGCCCCTATTGGAGCCAGCGTTGTGCTCTTTAGGCCTGGAAAGAAACTACATGTCACTGCAGCAAGATAAGCAGCAGGTGATGCCAAAAGCTTTTTATTTCTGAGGAGAAAAATCAGTTGTCTTCCTGCAAGCCTGCTCCTCCTCCCACCCCCTATCTCTCTCCCTGATCAGAATTTGGCCCAGATGGAACCAATTCTCTTCCAGCCTGCTCCTACCTCAGCCTTGCTGAGAGAGCTCAGCTTCCTCTGGACACCATTTATAGAGTCCGAATAAACCATCTCAAAGCAGCTTTCTTTTTCTATGCCTGTGTTAAAAAAAAAAAACAACAACCAAACAACAACAACAAAAAAAGCCCCAACAATCCTGCCACACAGTCCGTGTGGGAAAGGGCAGAGCATTTGCAAGTGAAGCTGTATTTCCTCTTCATTTGCCTTTGGCTGTGGGATTTGCTCGTGACAGCCTGACCACGGTGTGCAGGCAGGCCGGTCCCAGCTACCAGCACTCTGGGATATTGTCGCTCCTGTCCCCGACCCTTCCTTCTGCAGGGTCTATCTTTACCAGCAGGAAGGGAGTGTCACTCCAGCAATTTTTCTTTTGGTCTCGCTCTGTTATTGCAGCACCTCACAGTAGTTATTTTAGCTACAGAGCAGCTTTCTGGCTTCCTGTGTTGTCCTTTAGTGCTCTTCCTAATTGAGGGCTTTTAACATTAACAGCGTTTAGCAGCTGTTTTTCTTCCGGCGGGAGGGCACCAAATCTTTTATTTAAACTTCTTCTGTAAGGAATGGAAATGTGACCTGCACTCTGAGCTCCTGGAGTGACAAACCTTCCCCACTCTGCCAGGGAATCCTTTTGGCCACCAGATCCATGAATTGTTGAATACATAAGCCCGTTAATCATTACCAAGAAAGAGCTAGGGATGCAAATATTTCCTCCTGGGCCAGGCAAGGGGCTTCCTATGGTTTGGTGGGAGTTAGAGGCTCCCAGGTCCAGTGTCCTCTCCCTGCTGTGCCACCTGTGGGTGAGATACTGAACAAGACTGGTTGGGTTTGCCCAGGGCTCCTGACCATGGAGGGGCAGAGCATCTCTCCAGACAAGAAGAAGAGCAGCAGTAGCCAGGAGCTGCAGGGTCTTAGCTCAGTAGGTCACACTGCATTGCACCAAGAGGAGCACACGGTGCCCAGCAGCCACCAAGCAAAATGAAAAATGGGTTGGGAGGGTGCCCAGTGGGAAACACTGAAATTGGTGCCTGCAATTCCTCACCAGCCAGGGTGGGATCTGCACAGCTAAAAGCTGACTGAGTCCTCAGAGAGGGCTAGGGTTTACTTTTGCTAAGGTCTTGAGTGTTTTGAAGTCCAGAGAGAGGCAAGAACCAGCATGTTCTACCAGTGCCTGGGGGAAATTGCAACAGAGTCACCAGTCAAAAGCATTCAAAGATCACAAACCAGACCCAGATGATCATGAATCACAAACCGCAAACGGTTCTTAAGCCTCTTCAAAATACTGGCATTTACCAACAGGCGCATTTGAGGCATTTCACATTTTCCAGCCGTCTTCTGAATCCAAGAGAGAGAATGAGCTAAAGCAAAAGCAGAGCTCCTCTTCAGTCCTGGCACCTGGGAACTGGGGTGATAGCAGGGGGATGTAGCAACACTTGGCACAAGCTCACAGGCACTGGTGATGCTGGGTCTGTGTGGGAGCACCTGGTGTGGGGAGGGTGGGCAAGAGGAGACCCCTCATCACACTGAGCCCTGACAGGCTTGTGACACCAATCTGGGGTGGTGTGAAGTATCAGTGCTGGCTGTGAAGGAGAGCAGGGCATCTATATCCTGTTCCCCAGCTCCTTCCAAGGCTCATCTGACCAGGGGCGCAACCCCACACTTGTAGCTCAAAGTCCAAGGGATATCAGAACAATTTTGTTTGGAAGTTCTTGACTTGCTCTTCATCAAGGAACACGTGTAGGTGATGTTAAGTGCACTAACACAGTAAAAGTCCGCGTGCTCCTTGGGTCCAAGTGCATGTGCGATCCCGAGGCTTCAATCAGAGCAAAACCTACATCCCAATAAAGTACATGCAGTAAAGCTCTTAGGTGTCATCAATGTTTTAATCCCTGATTTAAATATTAATATAATGGAAGAGCATAAAAGCAGTATCCCTGAAAGCACAGGGTCATCTAGTCCAGCACCTTGTCCTCACAAGGGACCCAGAGACCGCCTCCAAGTTTTCTACCTCTCCAGTCCACTGCTGACTTTTTAAGTCTCATAATACTAGTTCTAGTTTATAATAATACAGCATTATAAATGCAAAGCTGGGCATCATGATAATTATTTATGACTTAGACTTCTGACCAGCACTGAGTGTTTCTGTAGAGGCTCTAATTATCATTTATGCATCTTTGGTCCCTGTCCATAAAAATCCCAGGACTCTGGATGGCTGAAAGCTGAATTTATGGGGGCTTGGAAATGGCAAAGCCTGGATCCAGTGAGAAAAGCTGCTCCTAACCACCAAAATACCAGATCCAGTGAAAGGACATGAATGCCAGCAAGGCACCAAATGCAAAAATGAGGCAACAGATGACAGTCCCTGTGGGTGGAACTGTAGTAAAAGGGACTTGTGGTAGCTGTATCCATGCTTGATCCATGTCTGCACCTCAGTGGAGGTGACCAGGGTCTGGACCTCTGATGGAGGTCTCTGGATCTGAAGCCCCAAATGGAGAAGAGGCTGACTCCATGAGAGTCTCAGCTAAACAGGCAGATGCAGGACCATGAACGGCATCATCAGCTGCCCCCAGCATGCCTGTTACCATCTGCTCTTGGCAAGCATCTCAGCACTGGAGGAGAGCTGCCCCAAGTCCAGGCACTGCAGGGCTGCCTTCAGCTTGGAAGCAGGCTGGATTTCTTCTTCCAAAAAACACAGAGGGAAAAAATCAGGATGCAACATCTCTGAGTATTTCCTACAGAAATCACAGCACAATATGGAAACCTCAGCTGGTTTTTCAACAGGAAAACCAAGTTTCTTGCTAAGTGGGACTTGAAACTATGAGCCAGCAGCTTCCAGAATCTCAGAAAATAGGAAGGAATGAAGAAAAGAGGATCTTGGCAGGAATGAATAAGGGTAAGAAGTAAAAGCATACTGCAAGCAGAAGCCATGGGCTTTGGCAGCCACATCCTCTTGTAGAAGAAAAAAAAAATGTAGAAGGAAAAAAAAAAAAAGAAAAGGCTGCTTGGGGAAAGGCGTTTCAGCAGTGTTGGATTATTTCATCTCCATTACCAGAGCAAAAGGACTGCTTCTTATATTCCTGATGGGCTGAAGACAGTGCTTTCACTGCAAAGAACCTCACTTTCATAACCAGGCTGAAAACGTACAAAGCATCAAAAATAATGTCACATTTATTAGGGAAGCAATTCAAAGCTCACTGAGGGACACAGGGAGCTGACTACATGCAGAAATCAAAGGGAAACCCTTGATCGAAAGGAAATGTTTAGCCACTATGTTCAAAGGCTCCCTAAATCAAAGACAAAATCCCTCTTTAATCAAGACCATTGACCAAAGCTGAAAGCACAAGGAGCTGCCAACAATGCCCACAGCATCACCTTTCATGGCAGGACTGACAGTGTCGGTGCTCTTATACCCCAGCATCTTTTCATATCTTTGTCCTGGGAGCAGTTCCCAGCGTTCAAGCCAAAGCACATTTTTGCAGGGACAATGAACATCAGCCATCAGCTAAGGTCCAAAGCATGACAGTGTCCCTATTTCAGTTGCCTTAAACTGTCAGCCTTTGAGCTGAGCACTCATTAGGAAAAGGAGCAAGAGTTAATTGGACCTTATCTAATCTCAACCCAACCTACAGGTCAATACCCAAAGTTTATCAGCAGTGTTTAACATCATTTATCAGCTTCGTGGAGATTTGGCTCAGACAGGTGTACGGCATGCTGACGCACAGGTTGGGTCAGGGGGTATTGCTTTCCACTCTGGGAGCAGATACGAACAATTAACAGCATGATAAATGCATATTTATTTTGGCTAAAGCAACAGTGGTAGCATTAGATGTTGGCAGAATAGGAGTTCACCAAGAATAATGTTCAAATGTATGAATGAACTTCTGAACTAAGAAGGGTCTCGTGGCACCTCATGGCAGCACAGCTTCAAGGAAAAGCCATCACTGGAAACAGGCTCAGTGTTTCCAACCTCTGCTGAGCTTCCCTCTCCCCTTTTTAGTATGTTCAGGGTCAGAGCCCTGCAACAAAAACATTACCATCAGCTCTAGCCCATGTCCACTACTTTTTTCTTTTTCCTCCTAAAATCTCATTTTTATCAACCTGTGAAAAAGTGCACTTCTCATTTAAAAATCTCTCCATAGCTAACATGAAGAAGAAATGGTGTCAGAAATTAAAGCCTTATTTCATAGTTTGCATTACTTTTTCCTTCCTTTCTGCACCTTTCTATATTTTTTAATAGCCATTTTTTTCCCATGGAGAAAAGCCGGCTGGGAGCTCTCTGCTGGAAAAGCCTCATCTCCTCCAATTGTCTGAAAGAGTACAGTGAGATAGTCCTAGGACTTTCAGCCTCCTCTGGCCACATATTTCATTGAAATCAGAAGCACAATAATGTTTTTCTGAGTCCTGGGTCAGGGAGCGAGCCATGTATCAATAGCCTTTAGCACTGCCAATGGAACTCACAGAAGTAGCTATAAATGCCAAATATTTCTGGGGTTGTGATGAAAGTCATTCACAATTTGTTTGTTGTTGTTTATCAACTGGCTTACGAAGTGATGGAAAGTATTACAAAAATCGGACAAAAGCTTTGACAAAATGTTTTCAAGAAATTAAGAAAAAATGTGAAAATATTCTGCATTTCCGACCTCTAATAAAAACAGCTCCTGGTCTTGGGGACATAGGGTTAGTTAAGGATCACAGAGGGGACAGACTGTTGTTTGATGACTGATTTTTGAACACTGATTCAGAAAATAACAGCCTCTTCAGTTGTTATGAACCTCTGCAAGGGTGGGGACTCCACTGCCTTTTTGCTCCAGTGTTTTTTTGCTGCTATCCTGTTGGGATGACCCTTCCTGCAGCCTGTCTCTGCTGCTTCCCATCTTTTTTCTGTGCAGCTCCAGGAGGACTCTGGCTCTGCCTTCTCCCAGTGACCTGGTCGATTCTCCACCAGCTTTGCAACAACTCTGTCACCAGGCCAATGCACCCAGATTTCATTTGGACTTTATCGAACTTTTCTAGAGAGTCAGTCTTCAAATATAATCTCTTCAAACTCACCCAGAGAAATGGGGACCTAAAGGCGACAATAACTGCAGGCAGCCAGGATAGTTTAATCCAAACAGAACAGGGCAATAGAGATCTGGGATTCTTATCAAGAGTGGTTAATACCAGAGCTCTTTGTTAAGTTACCTCCTGCACACTTCAGAGCAAGATCCAGCCCCGGACAAGGGACGTATGGCCCTTGGCAGCAGGGGCAGAGCTGGCCTGAGCAATGCTGTAGGTCAGATTAAACCAGATCATCCTCCAGGAGTCTGTGAACCTGAAAGGAAGGTACACACTGCATCCTACCATATCCTTCCTGCCCTGTTCGGCTGTGCAAAAGATGGAGCAGGCGAGGGGTGCCTCTTCTGGTTCAGAGAGAGGAGTGCCTACTGCAGGAAATTAAAAACCATGTTTGCCCAATTATTGGCCACTGTTCTTAATCACTCTGCCCTGGATCTCTCTGGCAGCCGCAGGGGCAGTCGGATGTGGAGGCGGGAGGCAGATAGGATTTAATGAAGAAGCTGTTTTATGAAGGAATTCTTCGCTTTTGGCATTTTCTGTAGGAGTGGGAAAAACAATGCTTTTTCTCCAGTAATGGCAGGGAAAGCAAGAAGAGCAGAGCTTAAAGCTTAATGTTTCAGCTCTTGGGCGACCAGCCCCACATGCTCCCACAGCCTTCGCAACCCATGGAGATCCCTCGCAAAGCTGAGGAGCGGGGCACAAGTGACTGGGGAGAAAGCCTTGCTTGCCAGGAGACAGCACCCCCTGCACTGCTCCTGGCCTAGGGTCACTCCTTGGGTGGACTGTCTCTGGGTCTTTTAGCAACAGCTGTCCCATCTGCAAGGGACAGAGCCCCAGGGTCACTGCTGTGACCAAAGTTGACCACAACCCAGAGGTATTCCCACCAGCCACGTGACATCACACAGTAAAGCCATAGCAGATGAGGGGAAGATTTCTGTGGGCTGAGCCTGTGAGGTTTGGTGTCACTGCAATGGTGGGACAGCACAGGCAAATGGGCCAGGAGCTGGGCTGGGAACTTACCACCACACCAGGGAGCTGTGCAATTGCACCCCTGCCAATTTCAGCCAGTAATCCTTGTGAGCACATTGCTGGTCCCCAGCACGTTCATCCTCCTCAGGAAGCATTTGATCGGCATTCAGACAGCCTCTTCTGAACGACCCAACAAGCTGTGATTTATGCAATGCCTTTGTCTTCAGACATTGCTGTCAGCAATACCCATCCTCAGGCAAAGCCGCTGATGCCTGCAGATTTCCAAAGGTCACTATCATGGACCCACTGCCCTTGCTGAAGGATAACAAACAGAGGCTTTACTAAAAGTAGAAAAGATCATTTGTTAAATTTCTCCTGTAGCTATGTTCGGCCCCCTCCCCAAAAACCAGAAGTCCCAGGGGAAATATCTCCAGGACAGAAGAGAAACCAAATTGATATATGGTCCTGCACTCCAAAGAGCCCCCTACCATTGGAGAAAGTAAGTGATGTTTTCACAGCAGCTGCTCAAAGGATCTCTTTTCCTAAACTGTCAAAAACTTCAGTATCTTCCATGCACCCAGAGCAACAAAAAATGTTTTCTCAGCATTAATAGAAAAGAATCCAAGANGACAAAAGAGCAGCTGATCACACTGGCTAGCTCTCACCTTCCTGATCCAAAATAGCTTGGTCTTTCTCCTTTCCTTGAATGAATCCAGCTGCACCATCCCCCTTTTCCCCAGCAACTTGCAGACCTCCCCATGGGCTCCTGCAATGCAGAGATGACCTCCTCCCCTCCATGGGCACACTGCTGTATGGGGCTTGTTCTTCTGCACTGCCTGCACAAACACTTTTCAAACCAAATCTTTGATACCATCGGCAAGGTCTTGGGTACACCTGCAAACACCAGACCTGAGAAACCCAGCAGGTAGAGGGCATTAAGGATTTTTATCCTTTAAATCCAACACAAGCAGTTTTTTGGACCCAAAAGAGCTTTGAGCTTCTTGGGAATTGTCTTTTTTGATAACCCTGGACTTTAGCCAGGCATCAGCCTTTCTCCAGTCTCCACTCATCCCACTCATTTCAGGGCAGCAGCAAAACCTCTACCTGCCTTGTTGACCATCCTGAGCACTGAGGATCCTCCCACAGGTCCCCAAAAAATGCCTTCCCTTCATGTATTCCAAAGGTCCTCACAATCTCCACCAAGAGACTGAGCCTCAGGAATGCCATGAGCAAAGGGCTGAACATGAGCTTGTGCCAATGTCACAACATCTCCCTGTTATCACCCAGCTCCTGGGCACTGGGATTGCAGAATGAGCTCTGCTCCTTTAGCTCGTTCTCTCTCTTGGGTTCAGAAGATGGGTGGACCATCTCAAACAAGCCTGTTGATAAATGTCATTATTTTGAAGAGGCTTAAGAACCATTTGTGACTTCTAAGCTGTGATTCATGATCTGGGTCTGGTTTGTGATCTTTGAGTGCTTTTCTGGTGACTCTTGCAATTTCCCCAGGGCACTGATGGCTTTTCTCTGTACATCAAGCCTTCACAAAAAGCAGATTCCAGACATGGTACAGCAAGTGCTCCTCCAGCCTGCCGTGAATGAGTCATAGCAGGGAAGTGGTAGGTTCCCAATTTTTTCATTCCCCTGCAATACAACTTTTTATTCCTTTGTAACACTTGACTATTGAAAAAAAAACCAACAACTTGACAGTGCTCAGATTTGGCCTAATGATGATGCAGAAATTCATCCTGCAGAAGGAGAATCACCGCTTCATGCTGATCCACCTAGAAGCAGACCTACCAGTTCAGCTTACCTGCTTACCCACCACATCTTCCTTGTGTGGCATCAATTTCTCCTCCTAGTGCTTTCCAGAAGCCAGGAGAAGGCACCATGAGAGACATTGCAGAGGTCTTCTGTCCCACATCATGTGTGGTGGCCATCACACAACAAGGCAACCAAGGGAAAGCCGTCCCACGCCAGCACCTGCTTTGGGCCTGCTTCTTGTCTCCATGTCTCTGCAATGGGTGCCACGCTCAGCAAGTCACACAGCACGGCTGGCAGAGACGCCTGACTCATTTTTCTCTACTCCTCCAGCTGATGTGTTTGGAGGAACACACTGCTCTGACAAGGTGACACATCCTGAGAAAGCCCACACTGCTGAAGACATCTCTCTGCTCCTTCTACCGGGAGCACCCAGCGCAATAGCAGTTTGCAGCTCTTTTTCATTCCTCCCCAGTCAAATAAGCCTCAAGCATTTCTGTTTGATTTTCCTGAAGGATATGTAATAGATGTCAATCAGGGGAGACAAGCCCTGAAATCCCACATTTTTGACGGCATCTCATAAACAGAGAGATGTCAGTAGAGGCGCTAGGAAAGGAAGGGCAAATGCTAATATACAAACTGCATTAAAAACCTAGTGTGACTGCTATTCAGCTGCAGCAGCATTAACAGCCTATATTGGATTCTTCTTTTGGCAGAGGCAACTGCCCTTGAATCACTTGGTTTGGCTCAATCCATTGTGGAATTATTAAATTTGGTCCATTGTATTGCATAATCTGGAGTTTCTTTAACCTGCTTCAGCGGTAAAGTACTTATTCTCATACAGGTCTGAGAGGGGTTATAAACACGAAATTAAGTCAGTGCATGTCTATCAGGAGCCTAAGCAATAAGAGGATGAAGAGAGAAGTGTCCAGGAGGCAGGGGAAGATCAGCAGCCTGTCTCTGTTGCTTCTGACTTGTAGAGGAAAGAAAAGAGAAAACCGTGGCATCAGATACATTTGAAATGTCCCAGGAGCCAACCGTTCCCATCTGCAGAGCAGCTCTCGTAAACATTGAGGATTTACCCATCAAACTCAAATTTGGAAATGTGCCTGGATGTTTCCAAGAAATCTGAGGGAAGACGTTTCTGTTTCTGGACAATCAAAACTATCACATTTCCTGGCTGCAGCAAGGATCTCTAAACTGAAAAATGTGCAAATGTGTTTTACCAGGAGTGGGTACATCCCAAACAAGGGTAATCAGAGAAACTCTTTTCAGCACTGCTCTACTTACATATGTTACAGATTGAAGAGGAAAGACTTTTCCTCAGTTGCCCTGGAGTATAACCAACCATCCGCGCTCTCGCTAAGTTCTCTTCCAGCTTTGGGAAGTGAGACCAAAGCATCTGTTGGCACCTATTGGCTTTACTCATGCTGCAAACCTGGCAGATGTGTTGGAGGAGCCACAGGGGACAGTGCTGGATCAAGATGAACCTCTTTCAGCTGTAAAAAATTATCATACCTTGCTCCCTTACTTGTCAGAGTCTGATAACACCACATCATTCTTTGTCCCAGGCACACTAAAGGACTGTTGCTTGCTCACAGAGGTCCACTGAGCACCCAGCCCAGCTATTCACAGCTGCTGAGTAGGTCATACCCAAAGCAAGCTTTACTCTCAGAGTTAATAAAATAACATATGCCATTAAAAGCAAGTTTTTTAGCCTCATGTTGCAGGTCACCCCAGGGAGAACAGAGGGAAGCCCAGACTCACAAAGGATGTTTCTGGCAGGGGAAGGTATCCTCAAAAGCCACATTTGGACTGGGGTCTCCCTTGGACAGTGGAGCAGCTGCAGATTGGGCTGAGATTTCTCTCACAAACAGCTCCTTGAATTGCTCTTGGCATTGACTTTTTCCTGTTCAGCTAATTAAAAATCTGTCTTTGAGTCATAAGCCCCCATTAGTAATAATTTGCTTTGCACTTCTCCAGTGATTTATGGCTGAGATATCAAAGTGCTTTAGAAACATTAATTAATCCTTCTAATACCCAAGGGACTGATCCACTCTCCGCAATGCACCATTGCTGCATTGGTGGAGTAAATGTAGGAAATCCCCAGGGTTTACTCCAAACTGTTTGAAGGGAGCAGCATCTGACCCAACAAGTCGTTTCGGCTGCCTGCCTGCAATCGGGGAGATGTGCAGTCAAAATAACAGCACTGAATGTGCAGCCACAAGCGAGCCCAAGGCAAATTCAAGCCCTCTGCCCTCCAGCAGTGGTTCTTGCTGCTGTCCCTATCCGTCCTGGGTGGGGAAAGGGAGCTGCAACACCCTAGCTCTGCTCTGCGCATCATGCCAGGAGAGGCATTTGGGACCAAAGCTGTCTTCACCCAGAGCCCTGCAAGTGGCAGTGGCAGGGTCATTAATCAAAGCCACACCACTCGTGCCAACACATGTGTTTCTCTTGCCGTCTTGCCATTTCTCCAATCTGCTTCTTGTACAAAGTCACTTTTTCCCAGCTTGCAATGCAGACCCAAGGCTGTCTCCCACACCTGAGATTTGGCTCCAGTCCTTGCCAGCGATAAGGATCATTACCTCCATTGGTTTCAGAGAGACTTTCATCATTCCGCACACCAATGAGATATTTGCCACCTGGTGTTGTCCCCATACCTGGAGTGTTGTCATCACAAGCCTATGGGGTGGAGCTGGCCATGCAGGGTGGTGCCAAAAGTGGAGAAAGGTATAAAGAGCCCAGCATAGACTGCCAGAGACAGCATCTCTGAAAGTCTGAGAGGTGTCCCATTTCCACTTTGCTGTCCCCAGTAAAGCATCACCTTGGCCATGAAGGCAACCGGTGTTTTCCTGCTCCTCTCCCTGGCACTCTGCTGCTACCAAGGTGAGTGCAACATTTTCCCTAGGAGAGTTTTCCTCTCCTTACTAAAGCTCCCAGGTCTGTCGCGTGGGAAGGTGAGCCTGGGAACAGGCCAGCTGATGCTGGGGCCTTGCTCCAGCCCTAAGCAGGGAATACCAGAGAATGCTGTAATGGCCAACAGGCATTACACCAGTGGTCTGTGAACAAGCCTAAAGGAAAGGCTTTAAAGGGGTATCTGGCATCTGCTCCCAAAACCAAGCAGCCTGCTGGGCTGACACTCTCCATTCAGGGCTAGGATTGGGCCTGGGGCTGGTGATTTCTAGGACAGTGTGATTCCTTTAGAGTGAATAGGTGCTATTTTGGTTTTAAGAAAGCAAACCCAAGAAGACAGGAAACGTATAGATATACGAGGGAAAATGCAGCTCTCGCTACTGAAGTCAATGCTTAAGCCAACTGTGTTTTCAAAGTCCCATATGGTGCAGAGGGATGAGAACACGAGTTGTTGCTGCTCTTCGGGTCCTGCTCACCAGGGATGTCTGCGTTCATGGGTTCATTTAGAACAGGAGGGTTCTTATGAACCTAGTCCTCATCTTCCTATTTACTGTGGGGTGGCTGCCATTGCAGAGATGTCTGAGCACAAAATCTGGTCTCATTTAAGCTGAACTGAGCATGTGGTGAGCTAGAGCTCCCACGTCTGGACCAGTACTTGTCCAAAGTAAAATCCCTGGAACCATAAACTTTGTGACTATCAGGTCCTCAGCAGCGAAACATTTCACTCTACAGACCCACTGCTATTAGGACACAGTGTTAATGTAGGTATAGCCTAAATCATGCGTGCAGGTGACTTCCGGATCTATAAGCAACCCAAGGTCTACTTCTCAGTATTGCCTTTTGCCGAACAAATCTAAATTTTTTGTCAAAACACACCCACTGCATATTCCACCCATGTGATCCCAGCTGTCAGCTCAGGGCCAACTTCTCCAGGGAAAAGCCCACCAAAGTCACAGCTTGCTCCCACCTGCTTTGGTGTGAGATCTCAGGGTCCACCCATTTTTCCTTCTAGTAGAGATCTTCAGCAACTTGTCTCTTCTTCTGTTTCCTTGTGGTACAAACCCACTGGCACCAGAAAAGTCACCCTGGATTTACCCCAGCACCAGTCCAGCATCAGCAGGAGTTTCTCAGCTACCCATGAACAAGTGATAAGAGATAACGAGAGCCACCTTTGCTCCCTAGCACCTGGCAGGGAAAGCCACTAGAAGTGCATCTGACCTTTATAGGGCCTTGCGCCATCATGCCAGGGGAAAGAGGCAGATGCAGTGGGGAGGGACCTGGCTGCAAACTGGGGGAAATTCAAGGGAAGAAATTGTTTGCTGGGACAGAGGTGTCTAAGTGAAGATGTAGACTGTCCAGGCTAAACATCTTTAGTAGATCCTCCTGTAAACCAGTCTGAGTGATGGATGTTAAGGCATTTTCTCTCTCTCTTCACCCTTTCTCTAGGATACGCTGAGATGAATGGAGCTGCTGGCAGAGGAACAGAGGTGAAGGCTCCTATCATTACGTAGGGCAAGTGTGTGCCCAGCTTTGGTGAGAAAGCAGTAACCCATACAGTGGGGAGCCAGCATTGCTAAATACAGTGAAGTATAGCAAGCTCCTGGGTCGGCAGCCCAAAGCTGCCAGTGCTTGGGAACCTCCTTCCACCTGCTGTGCCACAGCAAGATCCCAGTGACGGTACCGGTTTCCCAGTGCATTTCCCCACACTCAGTGGAGGAAAACTATTAAAAAGAGCTGAATATTGCTGTTACTTGCAAATAAGATCAGAGCTCCCATTCCTTTTTGACTTGCAAGCATGAGGGTGGGTATTGTTGTGGCATAAAAATAAAAGCTGGGATGAACGTGACCAGGCAGTACCAATGGACCATGACTTGGCCCGTACTGTCACTCCTAAGGGCGTGCAGCAGTGCCAGGTGGAGTTCAGCTGGCCAAGCGACAATATGATGACAGGTAGTCCCAGCGCTTCTGAAAGTTCATAGCAAAGCTCTGAGCAAGCTGGCATGAGTTATCAAGATACACAAAATACGCACCTCCCAGTGAATGCCAACATTCTTTGGTGAACCCAAAGCATGTTTAATAATTTCAGCATTACCCTTTTGTGTCTCCAGGCAGCTTGTGGCAATTATAACCTAGGAAAAGGATGCTCAAAGATCTTTGACCCTGTCTGTGGCACGGACAACCTCCTGTACGGCAATGAGTGTCTGCTGTGCTTGCAGAACCTGTAAGTACCCAGACCTCCTGCAAGTCTAAGTATCACGCGGATGAGGGCTACTGCATATGTCTGGGATTTCCTAGAAAGCGAGCTGTTTGCTTGCAGCTGGGTGGAGCATGGGCAGGGAGCCCGGCACATCTGGCAGGAATCTGGCCTCCTGCACAGATGCTGCACCCGCTGCTCTGAGCACGTGGGCTCCATCTGCGAGATGGGTCCATGGCGTGCGGCTCGCAGCACATGAGCTGCCCCCGGGCAGGGACCGTGCCGCCAAAATCTCCCCACTCCTGCAGCTGCCAAGCTGTAGCCGTCGCTCGGACACTGCGCTGGCGGGTGTCCAGGAGCTCAGGCAAATGGCAGAGCCCTCAAAGCCTGCCCAGATCCAGCAGGCAGGTGGAAAAATGTTTTTCCAGGTGACCTCAGAGATGTGGTGGCTGAGGAGAAACTATGTTTTTTCATCCCAGTAATTTATAGTTGAACTACGCTTTCTGTCTTCTCTGCATATGAAAGGATACAATTTGCTCTGGGTATTTTTAAGAATGAGCCTTATATTTAGTCTGTGCTGGTGCCAGATTGCACTATCTTAGCAGAAGGCCAGGTCCAAATGCTAGTGACGTCTCTGGCAAGACTTGATTCATTTCATCTAGCTTAGGCCCTAGGTAATTTTGAGTATATTTATGCATTGGAAGCAGTCTCTGTCAGACAAGTGAAGGAATTACTTCCAACTCAACGCTATTAGATGGTTCAAAAATCTCTGTTGTGAAGATGGAGTCTTATCTGTAGCCAGATGCCCCATAAGGGAGCTTCACCCTTGGCTTTACCCGGTGAAGGCAGGGAGTTTTGGTGATCAGGCCCTCACGCCCATCTGCCATCCACAGAGTCATCTCTCACAGAAGCTCAAATTCCAGCTTTTCTGTCTGTGGACGAATGGGCTTGTGGAGCCAAATTCTGCTTTTAGGAGCATTACCTCCCAGATAACTCTGCAGTAGCAAGAAAAAGAATCCAGATCACCAGAAAAAAGAGCCTGGACAAGAATTGTTGGTCTGGTTGTCCCCTCATTAAGCCAGGCTGCTGCCCCATGTTCTGCTCCTGGTCTGCCTAAGTGCTGGTTTTACCTTTTAAGGCTGAAGATGATGCAGTCAGGCAGAGACATGCGGGGTGGGATCTCCTGAACCAAGGCGCCACGGTTAATGACCTGGCGCGGCATGGCAGGGAGGTAATGACCATGCTGGAAGCCAGCAGCCCAGCACCAGCTGTCAGCTGTATTGTGCAACAGATGGGGGTGGGAGGTTCATCAGACACAACATAATTAGGGCTTTGGCCATGAACCAAAAGCGGGGCAAAGAGAAGGAGGAAGGCTTCAAAGCCAGCTCTGCAGGGAGCAAAGTGACATCAAGGATGCTACGTGCCCTCCATTGCGGAGCACGGCTTCAGAGGGGATGGGAGACCTCGGTGGTCACAAGAAGGAAAATTTGTGGTACAAAAAAGAAAGACTGAGATGGTGATGTATTCAGAGCCAGCCAGGAGTCAGAAGAAGGAAGAGATGGGTGAGAAACTGGTGCTGGCACCCGCCTTGCGTTGACAGGCTCTGTGTGCCTGCACTTCTTCAAACTCCCATTTCTCTAAGTTCTCAGCAGCTGCAACTGGAAACGTGCTACTCTTGCAGATCAAAGCCCTAAGCCTTGCAGCTCTCCTGTAACATTCCCAAGTGAAGAAGCTCTGGGGTTTAGCAACAGCAGTCAGGGTGACCTGGGCTAGGCACCACGACTTTGAAGCTGCCTGGTGACAAATGTCTCAGCAGAGAGATAAACAGAGCATCCTCATCTATAAAGCTTTGGTCCATGGGGAAAAGTCAGATAGTCAAGAGGCAAGATGAAGCATCATTTGCAGTTTTCTGTGTGCAACCAGTCTGACAAGAGCTGGAGGCCTGCAAGGACTCTGGGAATAACTACCACAAGAGCATCTGGTGGGTCCCTGCGGCAATGGTGTCTCACTTGTCGCCTTTGGTCACTTCACTGTCACCAGTGTGCAAAATGCTTTTTGCAAAACATAAACCAGCTTGAAAATCATTTTACTAGCATTTTTCTATGCACCTGAGAAATGGGTTTGTCTTTCCAAAGAGGAGAACATCAGAATTCCACATGAAAATGGAACAATACAGAGTAATTACATCCACTACTGGACAAAAAATAATAACAATATTTTTTTGCAGGTGCCTTTTTAATATTTTCCTCACTTTTGCCGCAGAAGCAATCAGAGGGGAGGCTGGCAGCAGGCCCAAGTCCAAGCAAGACACAATGGCAGGCATTTGTCTGTAAAAACGTACAAAACAAAGTCATAACCTTTATCGCCTGCAGCCAGATAGGCATTAGAGGTGTCTTAGTGCTATCCTACAGCACAGAGGTGAATTATTCTGCCAGGAGGTGTCAGGAAGCACCAGCTCTTGAGCTTACCAGAATTAATTAACACATGTCCATGGTAACCCTGAACTCCCTGTCAAAAGCATGTGGCCTTACTGACTGTGAATAACACTTAAATGATGATTTAAGCAGTATTTTCCTTCCTTTCTTTGTCCTCTGAGCTAGGCTCTTCTGTGTATCAGGGACCTGAAGGCATCCTCTAGCATTTTTAACCTTTCTTCCAGGCAAAGAAACACTCATGTGCGTATAAAGAACAGGGGAAAGTGCTAAACGCCCTCTCCACGCTCTGACTCCACTCGAAACTGAACGGTGCATCGGTTCCAGACAAGATAGCACAAAGTTGTCCCTCACCTATACAAACCCTTAATAAAATGGAAGCATTGATGTGTCTTGCACTGTGATTTCTTACACACACAGCAGGCCCTTTTCCTTGACATTTAAAATACATTCCTGAAAAATATGGTTTGTTTTGGTAACATCCATAAATAGCTGTGAGCAAATTACCAACAGAGCCCCAGGGACAAGGCTAAGACATGCCCAGGGAGAAAGCCAGGCTCTGGCATAACAAGGAGGCTCTTTTTTGCATCAAGAATTTTGTTTTCCTTTCCTAAACTTCCAGCATCCAAGCAACAGAAGATTTTGGCATTCTCATGACTGGCCATTTTGTTAAATGCAGGGCATTAAACCCCTTATTCCAGGGCCTTTGCCAGGAGGAAGAGTCCAGTAAGTCATCTCCATGCTGACCAGCCTTGTCCATATGCCAGTTCCCCATCTCGCAGCCCCTGTGCACTGAGAGCCACCGACCAGCCTCAGACCTGCCCTGCAGGTCACAGCTGCCCAAAAGGCTCCCTTTTTCCAGGCAAAAATCTTTTTATTTTCCCCTCTAGAGGCTTTGGATAGCTTTGCTGCTGGCACCCCATGCCCGGACCTTTGGGCTTCGGGCTGGCGAGGTGGGCGGGGGGTGAGGGTGGGTGGTGCGAGGGGAGATGCTGCGCAGCGGGACGCAGGGTGCGGGTCCCTGGATGGAGAAAGGGAGGAGGTTTCGGCACTGGAGGCCGCTGTTGTTCCGCCGGAGCCGGTGCCGATGCCGGTGCAGAGCCCGCAGCTGGATTCCGCAGCTGGCGGCGGGTTGGCCCGGGCGGGCAGCGACATGCGGGTGTTGCTTTTCCCAGCCCTGCAGTGAAGCTGGAAGCCGCTGAGGAGGGGTAGCCCAGGCGCTCAGCCTCGCCACATCCCTGATCGACACCTCCCAGGGAACCACGGGCAGGTCTGCAGGGACTTCACGCTTCATTGGGAGGATTGCGAGGACACGAGTGGTCCCAGAGGGTCTGCCTACAGGTCCTGTGCGGGTGGGATGTGTGTCCCTGGCACTGTCACAGCCCTGCTTGCTGTTCCCCCGAGAGCTAGGAACTCCAGTGCTTGTGCCAAAGGACTGCAATGAGTCAAGCCAAAACAGCCTGGGACAGAGCAGTTGAGGCCAGGGGTTGAAGCCTCTTGGGGCTCCCCATGAATTATAGCCCTTGCATAAAGGACTATTTGTGTTTTGGGCAAATCAAATGCTTTGTTCTTAGCAAATCCTGAACTTCATTTCGGTTAGAAAGACATGTTTGAGCTGTCTTTATGATCTTTGAAGAAATGGCTAAAGCACACCAAGAAAAAAGCACAATCAAGCTGAGAGAAAGCTCTAGCTCTTGCTTGAAATTTCAAATTAAACCAGATGCAGTTGGGAGGGGGGGGCAGCACAGGCTCCTCTTCCCAGATCTGCCACCAAGTCTGTCTGTGGTTGAGGAAGAGACGAAAAACGACTCACTTTGCCCATACGTAAAATTAATGCACTAAAGGTGGTAGCCCCAAATAGGCTTGGGACTGTAAATTGCCTTGGCATCTTGGCACAAAGGGGATCCTGGAAATATGCCTCTCACAGATGGGATATTTCTGATTCTGCTGCATCATGAGAAATAGAGCATAGCTTTTACCTGGGGAGGTCTCCACAAGTGGGGCTGGCAGGAGGGGATGCTGAGCCTTTGTGTGCCATTCACTCTTGGACTTTTTGTGTGGCCAAACCCAGCTTAGCACCAAACTCATCCAAGTTGGTTTCTTCCACCCAAAAGAATGCTGGAGAGGTTGCACTGAGGCCACCTTATGCCAAGCAAAACATATTTCCTTCCCATGCCATTCCCAGGAACCGTCACCCAGTATTAGCCAAGAGCATTTCTTTAATGAAGCGAGGGGCTGACCGAGCTTGCAAAACAGCAGGTCTCGTCAGCTGGATGCTTGAATGCAGGCTGCATCTCCCCAGGCACTGTTCTGATGAAAGCTACCACTTCTGCTAAATGTCAGCCACATCCGTTCTGCAGCAAGGTCCATATCAGGCTTGAGATGATGGGAGGCAGCAGGTCAAGAGTCACCCTGTAGGTACTGTGTAGTGGGGACACATTAGGCAGAACCAGCAGCAAGTTTCCAGGAGGAAACAGTTCCTTATGCGTATTCTAGCTTTAGTTTGAACAACTGCAAATCTGAGTAAGCTTTAGCAGGCAGAAATGTGTTTTACTGATCCCTAGACTGGGTTTTGGTTTATTTATAGAAGACTTAGGCCCAAAACCCAGTCTTCTGGCCCCATAAAAATTCTTCCTTGAAGCTGAGGAGAGGAGCACTTCATCTCAGCTGCTCCTCCACCATCCACTTGCCAGCAGAGCCTGGAGCTGTCCTGCCACCAGCCAGCATGACTTTTCTGAGACAGCAGCTTGCCTCTCCATGTCTCTCGGTACCAGCAAGCTGACAGGGACAGGGGAAAGAGCAAAAGGGAGAGTGACAGGAGGAAGGGTAATAATGGCTTCAATTCTACTTTTCTTTCTCTGTCTAAATAGCTGCAGCCTTTCAGTCCACCTTCCAAGAGCAGCACTTCTGGCAGAGGGTGTTTGGAAGACCTCTGAATTCATTTTCAATGATGCAACTGGGGAAAAACAGAGCTTGTCGAAACATGGGAAGGGCTCAGCCATCCACCTCCTGCCTCCTTCCCTTCTGGCTGCTCCCAGAGGGCTCAGTCAGGACAGCAAGGAAGGCCAAAGGGCTTCCAGGCATACAGTGGGTGAGGAGAACCCCAGAGGATGGTACAAATATGGGGGTCTCAGCATTTACTGCCTGGGAAAGGATAAGCACTGAGCAACATGACGCCTTCCCCACAACCACACAGCTCAGAATAACAAAAACGTTTGAATGACAAAGGGGGAAACACCAAAAATAACCATGCAGCAGCCAGGGCTCCACAGAGAGCAAGATACCCACATGGCCCAGTCCCGTGCCAGCTCCCAGCCTATCTACAGGAGGAGCAGGAGGTTGGCAGCTGCAGTGTTTCCCCTCCTCCTGCTATCCAGGGATATCTCTTCTGCACTCCTTTGCCAGGATTTATTGTTCAGGTGGAAGCTTTTCAAAGCAGGGTCATATCATGCCCAGTGCCTCCAAAGCAGCCCTGGATACTGCTAAGCCTTATGAGTGTCATGAGGGTGATGAAAACCAGACAGCAGAGGACGGATGGCCCAGGGGAGAACATTTTCTGATCAGAAAACCATGTTTCTTTAAAATCGAGACTTTTCTGCCAATAAAAATTCTAGGAAAATTCAGCCAGGGAAGCACTTCCCATTTCTGGAACACTTTCCTGGAGCTCCCACCTGGGAGGGAATATTTACTTCTACCCATGGTGGCATTTGACTTTATAATGTCATCATAGAAAACTGAAAAGTCAGGATTAGAACTGGACCAAGGTGCTTGAGTGCAAGATATCTCTGGATTTTTGGTAGCTTCAAAATGTTCCTGCTTTCAGACCTAATTGGAAGGGGCAGAATTGGCATCGCCACTTGCCTACTGCATCCTTCCCTGGCCTTTCTCTGCTAAGGCGGCTTCTATTTTAGCAACATTTTCAACATCAGATTTGTTTTTCTAGTCTGGAAATAAGCAGAGCCTTCTATGAATTTGCCGCAGCTGCCACAGGGAACTTTCTGTGGGCTACATCCATCTTCGGGAGACTTTTGTAGGGGGAAACTGAATTAAGTTCAGTTGGCCCAGCTGGCAAACAGAGCTTCTCTTTGCAGATACCTCATGGGAACCCACCTGCTGCTGGTGGAAGGCTCCGTCTGATGCTGCCATGTGCCACCTCCTGGATCTGGCCTTCTGCAGAGGGTGCAGACAAGCAATGTCCCCATGGCTGGTGCAGAGCAGAGGTCTGGAGCCTGCTCTCCTTTATGGGCCAGATCTGCACACCAGACCTACATAATAGCTTCTGCTGCTGCTGTTGTGACGACATCAAAAAAAAAAACAACAAGATATGTCAGAAGTGCCAGTAAATGCAAACAGTTTTATCACCGGGGAGAGATGGTTGCCTGGCATGGCTGCGTTAGAGGGTTACGCTGCCAAGCTTGAGGCCAGAGACAGAAATACCAACGGGTCCCACATGAGTAGGAAATGATAGTGTTAACTCTCCGCAAAGCAAAAGTCTCGCTGAAATGGAAGGATGCTTTTAAACTGCAAATTTCCTTTCATCTAAACCACAGCTCAGACTACCTAGGGGAAAAGCTGTCCTTGGCAAGTGTGTGGGAATGAACTGGAAGTGGCTCTGTACCGATACGGACTGTCCATAGGGCTTAGAAGGGCTGTAGCAGGATCATCACTAAATAAGAGACTGGACACTTCCCGCTGGCGGGCTGAAAGCACCATGATAACCACAGCTACAGAGCAAACAGCCACAACCAGAGCTGCAAATTTGAAGCAGGATCTCAGCTTTTGCTTTCTAATGTCTCTGAGCTGTTACAGACAAGTCAAGTGACAGTAATAGTTTGCATTTCTCTCTATCAAAAGCCAGCAAGCTTCCAGGAACTAGGAGCATCCAAAGTGCTCTGCAGCCAGCGCAGACAGCAAGGCAGCCCTGCCAATGTTTCTACACTAGTTTTCTGGCTTTCATCCTGCATCAGGCACACTCCACTTACAGCGAGGGACAGGAGGGGCTGGAAGTGCCAGCTCCGCATGATGTCGGCCCACGAAGCTGGATTTCTCATGCTCTGCACACTCTCGGAGACCTCCCGGCACTGCAGTCAGCATTAGTGCTGCGGGTGGATTCGATGCTGAGAAGTTCCTTCCAGCCAAACAGCACAACTCCTGGAAGGCTCCCAGGCAAAGGTCCTGCCCTTCGCCTATGCCAGAACAATTACCTGTTGTAGCAGCACGGCTCAGTGGGGCCAGATTGCAGGCTCTTCTCAGAAACTTAAGTGCTTTGCTTGTTGAAAAAGATGCCACAAATGGAAAACCACATACAGAGTTTAAAAGCCAAGAGGGGCTGCTGGCCTCGGGGAGGAGGTCAGGTCCTTCCTGGCACACCCTGGCGTGAAAGCATGTGAAGATCCAGCTCCATCCCTGTTTGGCAGGGTGCTGGGAAGCTCTCCTTTGCTGGCAGATGGTGCTAACATGGCTTGGAGCCACAAAGACATTAGGTCAGTGCAAGTGTCCAGCTTGCAGGTGGCATCACTCTCAGGGACCAAGATCTGATGCGTTAATCAGAGACCTCCTATCATCCCTATTTCCCAAAGTCATTATCCATACAGGCGAAAGAGCAGCCTTCCCTACACACCCTATAACATGCTTTGTGGCACTATGCCCCCCCACCAATGTCCTCATGGGCACAGATGGTATTTAATTCCAGCAGTGGGATGCCAAGTCCTGAAAGCAAAAGCCAGGACACCTCAAGTTGGATCCATCAGGCGCTGAAACACAGTGGGGAAGCAGGAGCTGAGGCAGGACCGAAGCAGTAGGCAAGTCATGGATGGGGTGGAGAAAGATGCCCCACAGCTCTTGGACTAATGGCTGCACGCTGGCTTGAAGGCAGAGGACAAGCTAATGCCCATGGCAGTGAGATGGCACAGACCCCTGATTCAAAGTGTGCCAAAACCAGTGGGTATAGTGGGGCTTTGGATCTGGCCCCAGCAAGACACTGAACGTCACTGCAGCAGCATCACTGCGGTTGCCATTGGGCTAAAAGCATTTCTGGCTGTCCCTGCGCTTGGGCAGGAGTTGCTCTTCTTTCTTCACCCCGCTCCTGGTCACAAACACAAAGGAATTTGTTAACTAAAGGGATTGTTTAGTGCACATTATGAAGAGTAAGGGGTTGGCCAGATGTGACTCTCCTGGCCTTCCTGGCCAGTTCAGGACACTGCACCTGCATCGCTGCCAGCCAGCGGCAATGCAGCCACGAAGCAAAATATCTGCACCAGGGCTGGGCTCCTCTCCTACAACTGGCAGCAGAACCTGAGCAGATGAAGTACAGGGCAGGAGCAGAGGTCATGCCCTGCCATTGTGGATAGGATGCATGAGGTCACAGCATACAAGTTCTCCCTGTGTGGAAAGCTCTAGGAAACATGCAGACCAGGCTATGGTGTTTTAAAGCAAACCAAGTAAAAACAGCAGGGGACAGAGCCCCACATTTCTGCCCTCTAAGCCTTCCCTGGCCACTGACTGCCCCAGCGCTTGAAGCTCAGCTACCCAGTTCAACAAGACCTCCTAATTTTGACACTCAGAAAGAGTCATTAACATGCCTGAGCTTTCCAGTTTGCCTGGCGGTGCGAGAGAGAGGAGTGTAGCAAGTAAACTGAAGTAGAGTTCAAGGGCTTTCTCTGGAAAAACTGTTTGAAAGATTAAGCATGAGCTGGCTGGGTCATAATGGGTGTCCCATTGTTTCTGCAGTTTCCTCTTACTGCAGAGCTACAAATGTCCCCAGGTTCTTGGCAAAAGAAAGCAGCAGCTATCTGGTTAAAATTAATTTCCCAAAAAGCAGTTAGGAAAAGTTCATTCATCACTATAGGCACCAGGGCAGACAAGCATCTTCTGGTTCTATCTCTGACATATGTTCCCTATCCCAATCCAGCTCCTTTTAAAAATAATTCCTGCCTTGGAAGCAGCTCATTGACTGCAAAGGCAGGTCCGTGCTTTTCCAACTCTCTTGAAGGAAAATTGTAGGCTTTGGCCTAAATAGGACATCAGGACCAAGAAACATATATTTAGAGTTGCATAGCTGAACTGCCACTCAAAACTAATGCTCATGAGAGCAAGGTCACTCCCAGTAGCTGGTCCCAACAACAGACACACTTTCCCATGCAAACAAGTTTCTGTTAATGGGGGCCGTGGATGGTATGCACAGCCTCCGCAAGTGGCCCAATGCAGCTTTTTAGGGATCTTGAGGCTAATCCAAGTTCATAATCCTTACTTGCTCCAGGAAAACACTGCCAGGATGACCCACTGAAATGCAAAACATGGAAATGAGCTCCAGAACTGGGTCTTCAAGGATCGCAGCTAGAGACTGTAAGTGCTGGAAACAGTGTGGTTACAATAATGAAACCTGTGAAGGTTTCCTCCTCCAAAATCGCATTTAATATATACATAGTGGCCAGAAAGGTCCTAACTAAAGTGCAAGATGGAAAATAGCACCTTTTTGGCATTAGCCTTAAGTAGCCCAGTCAACCTCCTGGCAAAAACCTGTGTGGTCATCATTCCAGCTTCCACACAAGCCCTCCACTGCTGCTATTCAGAGCATTTGAGTTTGGGAAATCCTTCAAGCAAGACCTTGACTCCAGATCACCAGCCTGACGTGCACACACTACACAAAAGGGTCAGCACAATTCCATATCCTCGCTTGTTTTGCACACATTTAGCTGCACCCTGAGAAATAGGCCAGAAATCGGTCTGGGGCACAAAGAGTAGCCACACAAGCTGTTTTGCTTTAGTCCAGATAAGGCTAAAGACGACAAGGAACCTCAGAGGAAAACTAAAAATATCACTGCAAACTTGCAGCAACATGCCTGATTGGGCATTGCCCACATCAGGAGGAGATATTCTTGTGAAAACTTGATGCTGGGTAACTCACTGGCCAGCCTGCAGATGGGATCTTGCATGAACACCTGCTCCTGGAAAGCCAGGAGGGGAAATGTAACGGGGAAGCAGCAGGAGGTGCATAAATGTAATTTTCTCTTTCTCTTATCGAACGTGTTGAAGAATAGCTTGCCCATGTCGATACAGAGTGTGAAAACCAACTGTCAATAGATAGAAACCATGAGGTTGTTGCACCAGTCAGGGCAAGAGATTTTATTTCCAGACCATCAAGGGAGAAATAATTCTTCAGAAAAATCAATGAAATTTAAATGAGTACATAGGAATGGCTGTTCAAGTCCCAAAGGTCCATCTAGCCAAGCACTATACTTCCAGCACAGTGTGTCCTTCATCAGGAGAACACAGTTGAGCAGTTCCCAGGGGCACCGTGACCATGAGAGGTGTGTGGTGATGCGATCTGCCACACAGGGGACTGCCATCCACTCATAGCGTCCCAGTTCTTGCTGTCTGCCCTCAAAAATAGGCTGTTTGGGTAGTTCTGCTCACAGATTTGAGAGCCATGCAATCCCCTGCGCAGCCTCAGTTCAAGATCCTGGCCAAGGACTCAGGGGGACCATGTCCCCATCAGCAGAGCCAGGCAGGTGTTATTTTGGCAGAAAGCTGCTCCCTGGCAGGGGGACACATCCTCATCTGCATGGCTGGATACAGAGGGGTTTAACCCAGACACCCAGGTGGATCGCATCAGCTGGACTGGAGGCCTTGGTCACAATCTGTCACCCTTCCTGAACCCACGAGTCACCAAAATCTGTCTATGCCCCATCATGGGAGAAGCCACTGAAGCATCTGGTGTGCTCCCATTCACTTATAAGGAACCTAATTAAATAGCAAGAAATACTTTTCTTTGTTCACGGCTTCCATTTTCCACTCAACACTCACCTACTAAGATCTGCAATCTTGGCTCAGGACTTTGCCCTCAGAGCTGGTTCTGGCAGTGTCCAACTGCATCTCTGGAGCTGAATCCTTCCAAATGCCATCAACAGCTGTGCCATCTCTCTAACGTCATGGTAACAACTACAAATTAATGCACTCAAAAAAATAAAGCTTGAAGAAGCCTAAGGAGCTCAAAACATAACCAGCTCTATCAGGTGTTTTTTCAGTTTCTTTTCAATGGCTTCCGGTAATGGAATTTTTACAACTTCCCCAAGAAACCATTTCCCAGCATCTGTGTCTTTCTGGTTTGGCTTAACTCATTTTCTTCTAGCTATGAAAGACAGAGTGGAAAAAAAAAAAAACAAAAAAAAAAACCCACAACCCAAACATTTTCTTCTTCTTTTCAGTAGTTTTTTACACATATGAATAACTTCAAGAACTTCAAACTTATCCTATTTTGCCTCAATCTTCAGTAAACCTTTTTTTTTTTCTTTCCATTTCTCCTCCTAAATTGGATTTTCTCTCCTCCCTGTTCCTACTGCTGTTCTCTATTCTTAGCCTAATCCAAACCTGAAATCTATGGCTGATGCTTAGGGTAAGCTCCATCGAACTTTTTGTACCGGCCTTCTCGTAGGAGACTTTGACATGCAAAGACCATGCATTATTCAGGCAGTGCTTTGGTGTTTCTCCTTCGCTGACACACAACACAGCACCGATCATTTCAGCTTTATGGCTCCAAGCAAAGTCTGTCAAACCTCAGCCTCACTCGTAACTACTGCTTTAACATCCTGAAAGCCTTCAGAGCTCCTCAAAGCCTCACACTGAGACCAGGTGACTTCTTGCTCTTCCAGCCCTAAAAACACACGCTTCGACTTCCATGACTGACAATATCTCTGCCAAGGAGTTGTGAGAATTTGTTTGCCCTCCTGCTCTCTAATTGCTGTCCTTGCCCCCTGCAGATCTGTGAAGCCATCGGCCATGATGAAATCCTACATTTCTTGCATCTGTAAATATATTCTAAAATTTTATTTCCTTCTTAAGTCTTTAAAAACCAGGCCAAGAAAGAACAACTGGGATATTTAAGAATTAGGTTTGCCTTTGGCTTTTTTGATCAAGAATGCTTTTTAATGGGCTCAGTTGTCAACATCAGGACCGCCTTAATAATAAATGTCTGACATTTCAGTCATTATTCACAGATTCTACCCTTCCCCTCCCTTCAGTGCCTGGCTGTTTACTTAAAGATTCGCTCATGTTGGCATTTCCACTGCTGGGCCTGGGAGCCGGAAAGGGAGCGAAGCCCCTAGTAATCATCCAGCAGTCTCTCCCAGTCAGCAAGTGACTGGGGAAGGTCAGATGGCAGCGAGAGCAGAGGAGGAGAGGCTGCCTGGGGAGGGCAGTGCTATGGGAACCTGCTCATAAACCCAGAGCAGCAGTGGCAGCTTGCTAAAGCCCGGGCTGGCTGCCACATGTGGATTAGTGCTGGTGTGGTGCTCCATGGGAGGAAAGAGTGACAAGCTGAGCTTTGGTGGGGCTAGAGCCTTTGGCTTTCTTCTCTTTCATAGGCTTCTGCTCCACTGCAAGGGCTGTTAGCTGCTTCTTTGTGGCCAAAGGAGGGACCCTGCTCTGCAGAATACCCTTAATCTCAAGAAGAAGAGTTTTCTGGCTTTTAGACAGACGGTGCTAGGCCACTGGTTTTCATAAAGCATTTATTATATGTTCAAATTTTTAAACTTTACTCTCTTATTAGTAGGCCCTTGGCTCAATGTGTTCAGTGTTTGGGGGATTTTTTTCTTTTTATGTTGTATATGGCAGCCTAATTACAGTCATTACTTTGCCTCGAACTATTCAAAAGAAGTTGCTACACATAATTATGTGCATGTAAGTGAGAATAATGCCATGTCTATTACTGCAGGACTCCACATACACTGGAAGAAGCAGTCCACGCTCTCCCAGCAGAGATCTGAAAGGGTTAACACCACTTCTTGCACCCAGGCCAAAATGCAAGTTTCCAGCAGCATGTTAAATCAGTTGCCCATCAACTCCTTCCCACAATAACTACGTCCTGTCTTGGGTATTGTTTGCTATATTTAGCAAAGCTAGAACAAATTTTCCTGTGGTTTAATTCTAGCAGGTAATTGCCCACCCCACCGAAGCCACCGCAGGGCTGATTTCCAGGAGACCTGCAGCGTGCGCATTATCCATTCAAGAGAAGGCAAAGAGCAAAATTCCTGGAAGCGTTTATTACTATTGGCTCATCTTGCCAATCTCGCTGAAGCCTAACAGGCTCCCACCTTGCCTAGTGAAAACAAAATTAAATCGCTTGTTGGTGTAGCTCCCACCCGGCTGCTTCCCGGGGGAACCCACGTGGCTGGCAGCACGAGGCGTTCAAAGAGACACGTTTTCCCCAGGTCAGGCCATCACGGCTAGCTCGCTGTAGCTTCAGCTTGTTTACTGGGCTGATGGAGATCTGAAAACACCACATAAGGCTCTGGGTGTCCTTCAGTAATCACAGCACTGCATCACACACACAGAGGAGATGTGGCTCCCGGCGGGGGGGGGGCAGGAATGCACGGCCTCTTGACAGCTTCATGTCCAGCTCCATCCATTTAGCTCCATAACCAAGATCTTTTACTTTATGTGAGAGGCTCAGATCTTATTTTCATGGCTATGAGCACTGTCCCGTCATCTTCTCACTCTGCTTCTCCATCTATTGAACAGACCACAGCAGGGACTCACTGCCTCCTCAGCCAGTTTGGTGCTATATGCCCTCCTGAAACTCTACGCCGTTTTGTTATGCAAAAGATTGTACAAAGAGTCCCTTCCATACGGCAGCAAAGAACACAAACATTTCCTAAATAAGACCAGCCAGACACAGAGGCAGATACTGGTTCAATCTATAGGGAGATGCAAATTATTCCGCTGCGTACTTGACTGCCAGGGGGAGTTTTGCAAATGCTTCAATGAAGTCTGGACTGCACCAAGGCAAGGATGTCAGAAATTAATTCCTGATGATCTTCAGTACGAAGAAGCTCTTTGTCTGTCTTTCCATCCATGTCACTTGGTTTTACTTCTTTAAGCATTAAGTTAATATGTAATTACATGGACAGAAATAAAACTAGAAAGAAAGAGAGTACGAGCGAAACTGCCTCCAGGAGACTGGGGGAAGTTGAGGCAAATGACAGCTGTAAGGATGCAGCCACCTCTCAAAGCCACGACTCCCAGGACAGAGTCTGGTCAATTAGAGCTTTAGCAGCAGCAGTCTGACTTAACAAAAGGTATATAAAACAGCTGACCCTGAAACTTCTGTTTTCCTTGTCTACCCATCACTGACAAACACCAGACATTTTTTACATAGCCTTGGGAAAGCTGATGCTCTGAAAGTCATTACTTTATGCAATTATGTTTTCCTCTGTTGAATGTCATATGTCCAAAGGTCATTGCTGGAGATAGGAAAGGGACTTCTGTTCCCAGAAGAGGCAAGAAGACATGCCATGTTTGGCCAGAGTAGGAGATGTCATTGTCCTTTCACTGCTGGGACATGCTCTTCTATGCATCACCTGCCTCTGGTTTCCTGCTTTGCTGTGGTCCCTCTCCCAACAGCCCCATGTCCTCTCCTGGGGTTCACAAGAGGACCTCAAGCATGAAATGCAATGCTGTCGATAAACGCTCCTTGCACTGTATATCTGCATGCCTGGAAGGTGTAAATGGCATCTCAGCTCCAGTAGCTCAAATGTTAAATAGCAGTGACTGGAAAGGAGCATGTCCCCTGGAAGCTCGGGGACCTTGGTAGCTTAGACTGGGACCAAAGGATGAATATGCCTCCCTGTTTCCTTATTAATACTTACACCAGTTTTGGATTAAAATGAGTGAAAGTCAGGATAAAGACCATTCTCTGGAAAAAGATCAGAATCAACTGAGAAAAAAAAAAAAAAAAAAAAAATCCATGTCCCTGGGATCACTTTTCTCCAGCTCACTGGATGGGCAGGTGACAACCTGGCTAGACTCCAGGCTTGGAGCACAGTGCTGAACCTTCCCTCTGTGCCGGGCACTGAGCAGGAAGAAGCCCAAGCCCAACAGCCAAGGAAGCACTGAGCAGATACAGCTGCCTTGCCTGGTGCTATACTTGAAATCTGGTGCTGGCCCATTCCTCAGCAGCCTGTCCCACCAGGACCATACCCTTTTTTTCCCCACTTGTTTAGCACTGACAATACACCACAAACCAGGTAAAATTTTTCCTGCACCGAGTGATTCAAAGGAGCTGTGCCTAATAGACTATCTATCTCATTGCTATTTGTTTTGGCATCTTTGTCTGTTTTAAATCCCACTTAAATCTGTCTAACAACCAAGATTACACCAGTCACAACTGCCATACAAACATCGCCGTGACTATCTGTACACTGAAAACATGGCTTTTATTTTATTATTTTTTCCCCCCTTTTGCTAATACAACACTGGCAGCAAGTCATGCTGAGGTAGGAGGGTGGGGTGTAAGGATAATTAAGTTGTCCAAGTCCAAGGTATGACACCAATATTGCCTGCTGGTACTAGACACTGTGGAAGCCTGTGTAGGCTTGTAGCAGAGAAGCATACTGAGCAGGATCCACAGGTGCCTGGTTTAATAGCTATTGCTCGGTGCTGCCATCCAATTCCCCTCTGAATAATCAGACGGGCTTGGCTGGTGCCAGGCAAAACAGACATGGCCTGTAATACCAGATCCTGCTGAGAGCAGCTCCAGAGGCGCACAGCCCTGTGCACAGAGACAGGATCTGAGCTGTGAAGCAAAGTGTCCAAAAGGATTTCAACAAAGTGACAACTGAACAACAGTAGAAAATTCATCCAGCCCATGTCACCCGGTGATGTGGTTTTTTTCCTTGAAAAGGAATTCCTAGGAACTTCTGAAATAGGACATTTCCTGCCATTTCACACTGTACACATTTTGAGATCCCAGACCTCCTACTAGAAAGTGCTCCAGCTCCCCCATGTCAGGTTCTCACATCCCACTGCTCTGCCACAATACAGTCCTCATGATCTCTTTGCTTCTAAATACTTCAGGACATTCCTCAAAGCATTAACTCTATACAGGCAGCTCTTCGATCACTCTGTCTGTGCATAGCAATTCATGCTGGCACAACTTGCATCAAAGAAGGTAAAACAATGGGATAAACCTAAAATCAGTTCTTGCAGCCTTTTAGTCATGTGCATTGCTCCAGATTTGTATGATTTGGCCTTGTTTGCATTTCAAGAGCCTTCAAGCAAACATAAGCTGAGAAGAAAAAAAGCAGTGTAATTAAACACCAAAATTATCCACCATGGGATGCCCTGCCAAATCTCTCAAACCTTCTCAGGATGGCTGAACAGAGAAGGAGGGAGCAAGCAGGCTCTTTCCTTACACAACAAGACAGCAGTCAGGCAAAAGACCATTTGGAAAGCCAGTAACCATTTCCTTAAGGCAGAAGATCTTAGAGTCCTGGAAAATCAAGACAGAAGGGCCCAAAATGCCTGTACAGAACCCAGTAGGGTCTCAAAGCAGCAACCACAGGCCAGTGCCTTCCTCTGTGCACAGCTTTGCTGCAGCAGAGGCAAAGAGCTGAGCAAAACAATTCCAGGGCCAAGAGGATGGAGGGCTTCAAGCGGGAAACATGAGCTCGGTTGGGGCAGCTACTTGCCTGCAGGGACCAAGCAGGATAGCATCCCATCTCTGCACACCAGCCAGCAAATGCACAGGGATGCCAGCAGCCATAAAATAAATGCCCTTGCTTCTACACTGGCATCCTCCTACATGAAGAAGCCCAGGGGATCACCAAAGGACTGCAGAAAGGCCTGGAGAAGCAGGAGAAGCACGTGGGGCTGCATCTGGAGCACCCTCATCAGCTGGAGGGGAGCAGAGGATGTTATAAAGAAGCCAAAAAGCATCTTTCCCCAGGAGCTGACACTTGCCAACAGGGTAGGCCAGCCAGGAGGAACCTGGTGGTGGTTTCACCTGCCTGCACTGTCAGGACGCATCCTCTGACACTCATTCGGGAGCATCGTTAAACAATTCTGTTCTTTTCCAAAGAGCTCCACAGAGGCTCCCAAATATGATTTTAATGTTAGTTACATTCAAGGGCCAGATACCCACCTCCCAGCTTGTGCCACCAGCATCTGGCCTAAAGCATACAACGCATTGGTTTCCCAGCAATGCAGGAACCTGGCTCAAAAACCCACAAAACAACCAAGTAAGGTCTTGATAGCTTTGCCTTTCCTGACAGCACAAGTCCAGACCTCAGGAGCCAGCATGTTGCTTACACCACACCCAGGGCTCTTTTTTCCCTTTAAAAGGCTTCATCCTTTTTGTGTCTCAGCTTGCTCAGTTCGCTTTGTGGGTTTGGTGTTTGAATTTTTTTCCACTTAAAGTCAATACAGCAATTCCATCAGTTGCGCTCCCAACAGTTTGTTTGGTGCGAAATACAAAAAGAAGCATTCCTTCTCTCAGATTAGTACAGCACAAGCCACCTTCTCAGGTTCACAGCAGACTCAGCATGAGGTCAGGGCATTTTAGACCCCTCCATGCTCCTGGGGACAAGAACCAAATGTCACAAAGTACTTCTGCTTGCCAAATCCAGGCAGAGGCTACCAGAAAGAAGCTGCCTGAAGATCATAGACAGAACCTGCACACTCATTTCCCCAGCACAGGCAGGGTTTGGGATGTAGAGGATTAGCAGTAAGCTCTGCACCTCCTCAAGCAGCTGGGAACCACAGTCCCTCAGGATGTGACAGTGGTGGAACAGCTTCCAGAACGCACAGGAAGCCCTTGCCAAATTTCCCAGTAGAGCTCATCTCTTCCAGGCACTGACGCACAGCATTTGATGAGCTCCACATGACTTTGGCATCACCAAAAACTGTCACTTTCCGAGAGCAGTTGGGAAGGGATATCAGGGATAGTAAGCACTCATCTCCACTGCATTCAGCAGTGCCGTCACCGGCACTCAATGTGCCAGGAGTTTGATCGTGTTTCAAGGAATGTCATTGCCTTGAATCCCAAAGGAGATATTCATATTTCCTCTAGAATGTGAAGTAGTCCCAACGGTCCTAGCCCTGCTGTTGCAGAAAAAGAGTTTATCTCACATTAGTCCTATGTGTGACTGAATTCCTGCCCAAAAGCACTGTGCTCCGAGATGGACAGTTGTCCTTCTCCTCTCTGCAAACCTCCCTTGGACCTTGAGAAACACACACGTCATTTGAAATCACTCGCAACCCAGGGAGGTGTTGAAAGTCAAATAACACCGTGCTCTCGCAGCTGGCACACAGCCCTGCACCAAACCATCCCTGCCTGCCACCCACCCTCCTCCGTGCCAAAAGGCTGGGCTTGCTCAGCCCCAGGGCTATTTGGCTTCCAGCAGTAGTGTCACTTAGGCAAAGAGAGTGAAAACAGGTTCCCCAGTCCACCTTCCCCACCTCTAATATCCAGCAATGTCACAACTACACCTCAACCAGCAAAGAGCAGCTCACCAGCCTCACACGTACATTTTGCTGTGGGTTAGTACCACCAAGGCCCCTAGCTGCTTGTCATACCCTCCTCTACTTCCCCCACCCTTAGCTCATGCCTAAAAAAACTGCGGCATGTGCCATGGCCCATGCTCAAAAGCTCAGTTCTATGTGCAATCCACTGGTTCCCTCCCCCAGACGTTATCAACTGGGAAATTTCACCCCTCGGTTCAAGACACACACAGAACAAATCCCTGCTTTGCAATGACTGTCCAGGGCTGTGGGAGGGACAGCTTTTATTACTTTTCCCAGCTGTAGATGTTGGGTTTATTTCCACAAGAGGTTTCAACGTGAGTATTTCTCAAAAAGCTCTCTCTCCCACAAGAATCCAGCCTGCTCCTTGCTTTTATCTCTGTAAGAAGGAAACAAGATCTGCTAACACAATCACTGTGTTTACTTGCTCTTAAGTCCACAGAATCAGGAGACGTATGCCTCTACACAACACCAGCACTATGCCAGCGCCATTTCCAAGTCATCTGCCTGGATGTTTTATTCCAAAGTATGTTTGGTTTGATTTTTTTATTTATTTTTTTTTTGTGGAGGCTTAAAGATGCTTTCGAAATATGCCCAAGAATCTCTGTGGAGGAAGGTTGCACAGCAGGTTGTTCAGACGTGTTATAGGAACCATAATCGAAGGTGCAGGAGGAAAAGAGCCAAAATTAGGATCCTAAAGCCAGTAAACATCAGAGCCCTGCAGCATTGCTGCCTCAGTCCCTGCAAAGGATTTACAACCCACCTGGCTCTGCGATGCAGTGAACAGTCTTTTCCATGACACTGCTGTAGGAGCCCAGCTCCGGCCAGCTGACAGAGGTAAGAAACCCAGTGTCTGTAAACAAAGGATCAGGATGAGAAATGCAGCACATGATGCTCCAAGGCAAGGGATGGAGCATCATGGCATGTTTCTGGTGAGGTGACCCCCAGACCTAGACAGGGGGGATGCCCAGGTTCCTGTGCCCAGGTCTCACGGTGGCAGATAGCCAAGGAATAGCTGTTGAACAGTGACGGGCCCCTGAGCACCTGCTCTGCACTACACCCCTGTGCCTTCATGGTCAGGATCCTTGGCCAATAAAAAAAATAAAATAAAAAAAAAAGGCACCTTAAAAATACCATGTGACACAAGACATCTTAAGTCTTGACACATAAGTGTCTTCTACTGCAGGAAGTACTCAGGGTTAAAAATGGGGGAAGAAAAACCACAAAACAAACTACAAGAAAGCTCTCTTATTGTTAAGATGTACTCCTTCAAACCCTTTTATTGCAGTTTCTTTTACCCGTGTATTTGAGGAAACAACTTACTGATTCTTTCATAGCCAGGAAAGGTCCCAGCAGCAAGGGTGAATAGCTTTCAAAGCTGCATTTTCATTATACCTCTGGTCTATCAAACTCCCAAATCAGACTTAATCCCAGCAAGACAAATGCATCATCTGCACCTCAACCCAGTCCTGGCAGAAGTAGACAGTTGCCCTGAGAAATCCCTGCCAGACCCACTGCAAAAAAGCCAAGAGAAAAAAAATGTAATTTTGCAGCTGGGGCTCTTGACTGTCTCCCAAAGTAGCATTAATCCACCTCACCTTCCTCATCTCCACCAGGAAATAGCTGCAAGGAAAAGGTGGAGGAGGAAAGAGAACCACTTATGAAGCATCAGCTGCAGTCTAATTAGAGCTATTAGCAAGTTCTTAGTGGGGTTTATTAGCCCTTACCCAGTATTGACTGAATGAAGCAATCCTGACATCAACCTTCTGGTTTGGAAAGCTGTGCTCCTACCCCAGCTTGGGGCAGAGAAGTGTTTAGAAAGGTCAAGGTGGTTGCAATCACAGCTGCAGCTCTCTGCCAGCTCTGAGCTTGTTCGGAGCTCATAGAAACCTAGGTCCCAGAGAAGAGGATCCACCCTGCATGGGGGAGGAATAAGAAGACCTTCTCATCAAAGGAGGTTCTAATAGTCCATCAGGGTATCTTGCTGAGCTGGAGGCCTCCTGCTCTGAGTTATGGCTATCAAGACATTTTGAGTTGATGGTATCGTGCTGCCTTTGTTCTTCTGAGAGCTGGGAATGCCAACCACCTGCCCTGGTGATGGGGTGAGAAGCCCTCAGGAGACAAGACAGAAAGCCCTGATCCTGGCTCAGGACAAGCTGGACATGAATTGGGCAGGATTAAAATAAGATTTACATCTTCTGATGCACAAAACATTCATCACTGGCTGCTGGTGCATGTCTTCACCTTACAAACAGTTTGTCTAACATGTCATGCCTTTCAAAGGACGTTCAACCAAAAGCTGCATGCCTCAAGCAGGGCTAATCTCCCTGGAGTTGCTTTTATTAACATATTTCAAGGCTGTTTATCATATAGAAGGGACATTTAAAAATATACAACTGCATGTTATAAATCATAGCCTCTGCTGGGAAGAAGCAGGAGGAAGGAACCTGTGTGATTTAACAAAATGTTAGAAATAACTCAATATGGAGAAGATTTATGTGGAGGGATATTAGCTATGAGGTGGCTACAGCTAATAATGGTTAGTACAGCGGGGCCAAAACCCACACAATCAGGATGCAACAATAAATGAAAGCACTTGGCAAATTCAGAACATCCTTAACCAAAGGAAATACTGAACTCCTATAAATCTTTTTCAAGCGTGTATGTAAATGGGTAAGATCTTCCATATCTCTGTGCCGGACAAACTGCCTTGCCTTTGCGGTCTAGCTACCACAATTCACAATCTGTACAGCAGTTTCCTTTCCAGATAAGAGAAGGCAAGTCTCTGTCATCTCAATGGATGGGTCTGCCTGAGGTGCCGCAGATGGAGGAAACCCAGCAGAAAGCCTTAACTCTTAGGGTCAAGTGCCAGATCAGTACCTGGAGAGTTCAGTGCTCCTAAGTGCTCTGACTTATTCCCAGCGTTTGTAACAATCGACTGCTGCTGTCTCAAGTTTTTGAAAGACAAAGATGTATCTTCCCATGTTTGTGCTTACAAAGAGTTGCAGTCTGCTTCTGCAATTGCTTTTCAGCACAGTTGTGGCGGAAGCTACATCTGGGACCCAGCTAATGTGACCACCAACTCTGCAGACCATTGTCTGAGTCACATCTTAGCCACCCAAATCAACAAAACTTGCCACATTAGCACCATATCCCCCATGAATGTGTTGCTGCAACAACAGTCACCTACAAGCAACACCAGAAGCTTTTTTGGAAGACAAAATGTAGTGAAAAGAAACTTCAATTTCATCCCCATTACAGCTTAGTCTCATGACTTCCAAGAAGCAGTCATGTTCAGCAGAGAAAGCTTGGTCCAAGCTTCGCTCTCATCATCAGTGTTTCCTGGCATATCCTTCAGCCTCCCAGGTGCTGTTATACATCAGGCCATGGTGCTGGAAAGTGGATCCAGCTTGGTGTCTCACACTCACCAATCAGCTCTGCCAAGTCAGTCTCAGGCTGGTAGGAGGGAGAAGCTGCTGCCACACTTCCACCCCATGGCCCTTCTGCTGATCCATCCCAAGAATCTTGGAGGGGAGATGCCACTTTCCCCTCTCCGGTACCAAATATCACAGAGATGCTGGGGAAGGTGAACCACCAGGAAGGAAAGCGAGTTGCCCTGAGCTAATTTCACCCCACCACCACCTTGGGTACCACTGCAGAGGTCTCAGAGCACATCATCCCACCCAGCCCTGGGCAAAGCAGCTCACTGCCAGCCACCACTGCACGTGCGAACAGCCCTGTGCAAACCACCCTGCCCTGCAAGTAAACACTGCTCGGTCTCAGGGATGCCTTCAGGTAATGATGTGAAATGTGAATAAGGAAAGCAGTTTGTGCAGAGAAGTAATGATCCCTTTGGGATCTTCCCAGTTTATACGCAATTACACCAAGCAGCTAAAAAAGAGGAGTGCTCACCAGAGAAGGAGGAGGATAATCTGCTGGTGTAAAGCCCTGCAGCTCCCAAAAGCAGTAAGCGATGTAAAGCAGAGCTGATGTTTGAGGATGCATATGTTCTTCTGGTTTATGTATGTCAGGACATCTGCTACTACAGCCTCACACAGCTAAAACTATCTCTGTCTTCACCTGCAGCTGCTGCTAAGTGTAGTGTAGAGTAATTCATTGAGCTGAGCCTCATGCAGGGGATTCCGCTCCTTCATCCCAATTTATAGCCAATTCAGGATTTAAGCAACTATTATTTATCACCAGGGCTCCCTGCTAACCGTTACCATATCGGTGAGGAGTTATTCGAAATGAGTTTCCAAATTAGCAACTCTGCATTCATTTCTTTTATGTTCATTTCAGTTTATGAGGAATGTCAGCAAATCACAGGATCCCACTCAGGGTAAATTACCTGGGGATTTTACGCATGATCGTTCTGCTGGGCTGCAGAGGCAGCGTGGCAGCGAGCTCATCATGCTGCTTGCAGTGCCTAAGGCACCAGGGAGAAGGAGCCCAACTGTTTCCTAAGGATGATCAGGTTGGAAAGATGCTTAAAACATCTTGCAAGTATGGATGAGTCTTTCCTGTGCAGAGCAGAGCATGCCCAGGCCATGGACCCATCTCCCAGCTCTTGCAAGGTAATTCCTCTTTCCCCAAACTTATCATTACTGAACAAGAGACAAAACAAGAGCCCATTCTCCTTCTGCATGCTTTTATTCTCTGGGACAAAATCGTTTCTCCCTGGCAGAAATCAAACTAGGGTTTATTTTGTTTAGAAGCAAAGAAATAGCAGGTCTTGACTCCACAGATTTCTGGCAACAGTTATGCCTTGGAAAAACAGTTGTGTTGGCAGCAAAGTGAAAGACTTCTGTCTGCTGGAGCAGCCTTTGGCCTCTGTGGATGTTTCTCCTGATCCCAGGCAGATGGAGCATGTCTCCTACACTGTGGCGCTGCAGCAATTTCTGCTCCAGGATTCCTGTGCCAGATTGGACCAGCCTTGGCAACGGGGCAAGAGTCAAAGTCACCAGTTCCCATGAAGAGGGCTGGGAACAGGAGGTGCAACAGCATGGGGGTATTTTTAATCCAGGCTTTGAAGGACAAGGGGTGCCTGGTGAGTTGAGAGACAATGCAGAGGCACAAGGTAGAAAGACCAAAACTAGAAGTTTGCTCCAGGTGACACAGGTCAAAATGAAATTGTCCCTGGCCATGGCCAAAGTTGTAGAAGAGCCACAGGACATGGGAGAGAAGAAGCAGCTCTTTGCTTTTCTTGCAAAGTCTTCTGCTGGGATCCAGATTTCCACTGCAGTAGGGATGGGCTTAGCCTTCAGTACAGGAACAAGTCTCACCTGTCATGAGCAGCCAGCCAGGAGTTAGGAATTAGCAGAGCATCACATATCAGGGCACGAGCAGCTGCCCTGTAACAGCTTCCATGACAGCTAAAGTGGAGCCAGCACAGGCACAATTGGTGGGAAGGGCAGCAGGATGGTGCAGCTGCAGGAGCTCTGTAGCCCTGGTTCTTCCTGCACACCTGGACCAGGAAAGACACTTAATAAACTGGGCAGAACATAGGTCCAAATCCCAGGGCTGGCCTTCCCAAAACAGTTGTGGTGTTTGGACAAAAGCTTTGGCCTTCCTGTTTTTCTTCTTTTTCTTTTCTTTTTTTTTTTTCTTTCTTTTCTTTTGTCATGTGGCCAGATAAAACAGTGCTGTCCGGCTGCCTTCAGCCTTGCGTTACCATTCCTTCCCTAATGAATCTTCTGGGACCCACAAGCCCCAAATCCTGAACAGCTCTGAGCCTCTCTTTCTGCCCTGCAAGATGACCACAGCTAATTTTCACATCAAATTTCCCAGCTTGGAAACAAAGCAGCACGAAGGAGGGCAGGTGATACTTCTTTCCGTTTTCCCCTTCAATATAAAAGCAGGGCAAATCCTGCAGAGGGACCAGAGTAGAACAGCCGCCAAGCTGTGGCTCTGAACATTGCCCGGTACATGGTGGTGACCCAGAAATAGAAGAGTGCTAGATAAAAATAAACCACTGGGACCATTTCTCATCTCGAACCTCAGGAGTGAGGAATTTCCTTCCTCATGGTCCTTCCACCCTCGCTTTGCTGCTGGGCCCCCCGGCCCCAGCCCAGCACCATGCTTTTGGCTGCCTTCCTGAGGGGCTCTGCTGTGTATTCATCCCTGTGTATAAAACCAGGTGGGCAGTGAGTCTGGGGACTTGTACACAGAGATGGCTTGGAGTCTCCTTTAGTGATTTTGCACCTTTGATCTCTGGAACATGCATTTCAAACCCTGCAAGGGCTTTTGTGCTGGCAAAGGAAATAACTACATAAAAGGACAGAGTGCTGATAAGGAATGGGGTAAAAGGATTGTGTTGCAACGGAAAAAGGCAGCCTACCCCTATGTCTTGAAACGCCCAAGACATAAAGTGGGAACTGGCAAAGGTCACCCTGAATTGGCTCTTGCAGAGGATGGCAAGAAAAATAACAAGAGAATTTTTAGTCCTGTACATCAGAGGGAAAGAAGGCAAGAAGAAATGGAGCTGCTGTACAGAGAGGATAGGGTATAGATTAAAGTTAATCCAAGTGTGATCCAAAACTAATGCATTCTCTTTCTAATGTCCTGACGGTGTGCAGAGAGCACAAGGATAACAGGAACGAGGAGATGGACGTGGAAATGTCACATCCCTCCAGATCAAGAGTCAGAGGGCAGCAAGCTCACGTCATGAGCATGTCTGGTTCCTGTCCCCCAGCACTGAACCCCTGACACTGAAACCTGCCCATTGAAATGTTCACCAAGCACAGGGGAAGGAGAACAGAAGAAGAAAAAATGCCACTTCACCAGCAACAGACCATTCAGGTATCCCATGTCACACACTAGGCATAGACCAAGGTCCAAGGAATGGGGATTTGGAGCTCAGAGTGTATCACCCTGTTTTTCACTCTCCCAAGGGTGGCAAACAGCCTGATACCACACCAGATAAAATATTGCCTCTGTAAATGGGAGGAATGGAGATCTAATCTACCTTAGCTGCAGCAAGGTGCACCACGTCACTAAGTCCCTGATAGTCTAGGGGCACAGGGACTAGCCCAGGGGCTCCGAGGCAGATCAGTGGCTGGCAGGGCTACGTCAAGGGGCTGGGGCAGGCTTGGGACAGGCTTTTATGGACGATCTCAGCCCAAAACCAGGACTGGGTTCACAGCATTCATTGGTCTGAAATTTCCCAGGTAAATGAAGATCCAGAAGAGTCTTCAAACATCACTGTGGGAGTATCCCCGCTTCATGACTTGGGACTGGTTTTGGTCCCAGCCAAAAATACTGGAGGAACATCTCATTCCCTTCAGCTGCTGCCTGCCTGAGGCAATACGTGAGATTGCTAATTCTCCTTCGCATAACTGAAACACTCGACTTGCCATCTGATTTCTAGACAATTCTAGGAAAATCCCCAGCTCTTCTAAGCAGAAAGTCAAGACTGCAACGTGCCTAATCAGCTATGCTAATCTAATGCTGCCATGCACAGCCAGTGCACGCAGCTCCCATCACTAACAGGCTCTTGCTGCATAGCCCAGCAGCAGCACCGGTTTGTTTATTTGGAAGGATTTACCTTTGAATTTCTCACTCTCCTTCCAAGAAACCAGCACCCCCAAACATGAATTGCCCCATTACACCTTCAGGTGCCTCTCCAGGCTTCATAGGTGACTGGGAAGCAGGCTGGGTCCGGGGGGCCTCAGCTTGCAGAGGGCTGCAGGGGAGTACTGGAACAAACACAGCTCTAATTCAATTTCTACCCATTTTCCCTTTTGCCTTCACTTCATTATAGATGATTATTTTTTAAACTGAAGCAAACAGAGTTGATTCTGCTTCCAACTGAATTGCCCACGGGCTGGCTCCTCTCCTCCAGCCAGCTGATACAATCTCTACAGCAAGCTCCTTCTCAACGGACCTGCAGTCCTCAGGGAGCAACATCTCGTTTGGGGAAGAGTCCTTCGTCTTTTACGGAAAGCAGCAATTATTTCCAGTTAGTGGCTCTTTCATGCAGCTTTACAACTAGATAAGAAATAGCATCCATGCGCAGACTTAAAAGAGAGTAATTCCCAGCTTGAATTGGGACAAAAAGTTGGGATCTCAATGTATTTGCAAGTGAGGTGTCCAGACTAATGACAGGAAGGGTCGTTTACTTCTGCTTCCAGCCATTTCTATGGCCCAATCTACTTGTTATGCTGCAGATGAGTACAAATTTCTAAATAAGTTGTTTCAAAGCAAAAACCCAACCATTCTCCTCTGAAAAGTGTCAATGCATGACTTCGCAAAGATTTCTAAATATAGATACTTCAAAAGAACAAGTGCAATAAGGAGACTGGTCAAAACCTATCCTTTTCAGCTCTGACTGACAGCTTGGAAGAACCCGTGTTTTCTGATGAAAAGATGCTAAACTGCAAATGTTTCCTGCGCTGCTGCAGCCACGGCTCACCCACTGCCAGCGGCACAGCTCCCTGTCCCTGTGCAAAAGGGATGCGCTGATCCCATCCCGACACCACGTTGGGAAGACGCTGGGTGCAGGATGACAGCCTGACAGCCTTTCCCAGGCCCATCATGGCACTCTCCCACTTTCTTCATGTCCTGCCTCGCAATTTGGGATCCCACTGTGGAGTATGAATGGCTTGGGAGAAAAGGGGTGCAGATGCTTCACTGGGCTGCAGGACTTGGCTGAGCCACCTGGCCAAGACCCCTTGCAATTGCCCCATCCCTTGTTCAACTTAAACTCAATGAAGCTTCTCAAAGCATGGCAGAACACAGCTCTGACCCCATCACCTCCACAGCAAGGCTGCAGAGGTTACTTTGGGCTTCCCTCAGAGTCCATCTCCTGCCTCCTCTGGGATGTCCCACACTGCACTGGTGGCAGCCCTGCAGGCAGGCAATCGGCACCCAGGCAGCAATCGGTGATGGGGACAGTCCTGTCTTTCCAGAGCAAGGCCAGATCAATTTCATTAAAAGATTTTCAAGCATTTTGAGCTCTTCTGGAGCATTCCCTGCAGACTCCAGCCAGGTTTCAAAGGGAGCATGCTCTTCTGAGAGAGCTGTTTCCTATTTTTGTCGGCACATTGAACATAGCCTCTAAATTAAAATCTTCTATTTCAAATCTATTTTGATCAACTCCACTTCCTTCAGTTTAAAAGATACAATAAGAATAGATGAGCTCTTACAAATTAAAAGCCTCTCTTGCTTAACAAATTGTCTCTCTGCAATAATTAATTGTCTGGAGAGAGATTCCAGCCCTATGGTTTTGGCCTCATTCCAGGCTGCGTAAGGGTGGGGGAAAAATGTATATTTGGGAATTTGTTGTCTCATCAGGACAGCTCTCACACTTCCCATACAAGGCAGGAGGGATCTGACCAATCCATCTGGGGTGAGCCCGTCCTGGGCACAGCAGTGTCTGCTCTCCTCCATCAGCATGGCTATCACCAAGTGCCTGTCACAAGTCTCAGATTGTGATTTGCAGGGGGAAGGCTCCAGGCACATTTCATCGCTTGCTTTTGTCCTTTTTCATAGGTGATTATTTTTAGATGGCAGCTCTTTTGCTCTGAGCCACTGCGGCCATTCCCACATTGGTATTTCCCAGAAGCTCATGGTATACAGGGGTTATATACAGGGAAGATGTAAAAGGAATGTATGGGTGCTGGAGCAGCTGCTGCTAGCAATGCCTCTTGCCAGGTGTTCCTACTCCCTGCTGACTTTGGGACTTTGGCCAACCAAAACTTCCTTAAGAAATTCCTTCCAGTGCATGACTATCCTTACGATGACGGTCTAAATTAATCTTGGATGTTGCAGCCTAAGCCCTTGGCTGCCACTTCTCAGGGGCTGGGTGCTCCTGCTCTCCTTCCCTGTGGCAGAACAAGAAATAGATGCAGGCTATGACATCTGCTCCTTCAAAACCCCATTAGTCTTTTCTCAGAGGACATGTCCTCCAGGCCCCTGTCACATGTGCTCCTCATCTTTGGAGCTTTTCAGCCAGAAAAGCCTCCATGAAGAGGAAGGTCATAGTTGGTAGATGGTCACCCTTGCAGATGTTTGCCGTGGTAGATGCTCCAGGTTCTGCACACAGAAGACAAGGGTATCAGCCAGGATCAAACCTGGAACTCTGAGAAGTCCCACCTACAGCAGAGAACATTCACACTGTGGGTCAGTGCAGAAAGATCTTCTCCTCCTTTACCCCCTCCCAAGCAGAGCTGCGGCACCATTGAAAGCCAGGGAGCAGCATCCCACAGCCACAGCCCCCATTTTCACAAGTTCCCCACAGTGTGATGTGAGATGGAGGTCACAGCAGTTTGGCACAGAGGAACAGCATGTTGCCAGGAGGGTGTCACAGCCCTGGCTGATCTTGCCCACACCACTGCAAGGAGCCACCAGGGAAGTGATGCTGCTCCCTCCCCGCGTGGTCCGTACTGTCAGGGTCTGCATGCAGAGACCTGATCGTGCCACACATCCCCACCAGTACCCAGTTCCTCATCCCACCCTGGGAGCAGCTCAGCACCACATTGGCTTCGTGCTCCCTCTGCAACCCTCAGTTCTCAAAGGGCCGCCCTATGCCCTGTCTGGCAGTGCTGGCAGGCCAGGCAGGGACACAGCAGGGTCCCAGCGCAGGGCCCAGGCAGGGTCTGAGCTGGCAGCAGCCACCAGCAGCCTGTCTGGGCAATGCCTGCCTCCAGGTCCATGCACTGAGCTCCATCCTCCTTGCCAGCCCCATGGCGGTCCCGCTGCGGGAGACCATTTTGCTAATCCCTTGGTTCCTGCCTCGTGCCCAGCAGAACAACCTCCTGCCAACTTTGCAGGGAAATGCTTCTGAATCACCTGGGGCTCAAGCAGGCAACTCTTCCCCTCAAAGCATCAGGGAATGGGCCAGCTTCCAGCCCTGAGAAGTCCTAAGCCACCCGAAGAGCCTCAGAGCAGGCGCTTATATACACAGACCAGACTTTGCTGGCCCCAAGCTGAAACCAGACAGCTCATTCCTGCAGAAATAGGCTGATCTTCCTGACAGAAGGCCCAGAAACACTGGGAGAGGTCTGGGCACAGCTGCAGCCCAGAGCATCCCATCCTCCTAGACCAAAAGCAACCTATGTCTCAGCCTCCTCCACATCCGGAGAGAGTAATAGCTTTGCACAGCCTCAAATTAACCTGCTGCCACAAGATATCACCCAGGCCATGATCTCAGCAGTGTTGGGAGGAGGATTAAATATTTATCTGGAAAACAAGGACACACACAATTGCATTTGGCAGGATTAGTTCTAAAGCCCATAAAAGACCCACTCATCGGAGCCGTAGCCAGTTGCTCCCTTCCTGGGGATGCCTGGTGCACACCAGCAGGTGGGTGCACGCTGTGCCAAGGCTCCTTCTCCCCTCCCATCCTTGTGTTCTGGGGGGGAATGACTGTTACCTCCTCCCACGGACCTCAGCCTTTCCTTTTTCTCTTTACAGCGTGTCAGAGAGATGCAAAACCCCTGTACTGATGTCATATAAACTGCTCTCACCCGAGTACAGTTTAATTTATGAACAGCTGCATTCAAGTGACTTAAGGACCCTCGTTGGCCCTTGGACACACTGGAAAAAGTGAGCCTTCAACTGTCTGAAGGATGCTCCATACCAGTGCGAAGCCAGCCAGGGCTCTCCAGTCCTCCTTAGAGCTTGGAGAGCTTTGTACACCACAAACAGACCAGCAACCTGGAAATAAACATCCAACATCCTCTCTCTGCACTAAGTGAAGCTCAAGAAATATATCACAGACTGTGTCTATAGTCTGACACTATATCACAGCAGATGGGACCCTGCTAAGCCTCCTTAGGATCAGCATCACAGCAAGCAAGGGGGTGGAAAGGCCTGAGCACCTTTTTCTTCTCCTGCACATGTGTCTTTGTACAGCAAAGGTGCCTTTGAACAGCAATATTCTTGGAATAGCCAGGATTTATGGCACGCCAAAAATATATACACAAGCAGGATGTTGCTCTGGAGCTCAGCCACAGCCCCGCAAGGGTCTCCCACGGCCCTGGGGAACTGCCCGGTCTCCAGGCAGGAGCAGTTCCTTGCCAGTTGCCAGGGCCCCGTGTCGGACTCACTACAGTTGTTTACATGTCCTTTCCTTGCAATATTTATTTCCCACAAGTATGCTCTGGTTTACACAGCCCCCAGCAGGGAATATCAAAGATTTCTGCCATAATCTAGCATTTTGTCCAGGACAGGATCTCACTGGAAAGTATTTGTGTAAAAAAAGAAAAAAAAAAGCATATTAACTCATCAAGGAGGTCTCTCCTTTTTATTTTCATCATGTCTATAATCCAGTGGAAATTAAAGTGCTTGGATTATTAGAGTAAACTACTTGTTTCTCCTATATAGCCAGGAAGAGCAACAATCTGTCACAGGGCCAGGACCTTTCCATAGCTTTTTCATTTTTCCAGAGGAAACTGCTCAGCACAAGTCCCATTTCCCTAACCCAGGGTCTCCTGCTGGAGTTCATATAAATATATCTGAAACCCAGTGGGGCACCCCGCCAGCTTCTCTCAGCCTGCACTGCCCCAGCAGCTGCTCTGTACCCAGATGCTTTATTTTCTAGGTATTTTCTACTCCTCTTCCTCCTCCTTCTTTGGATTTTCCAAATCCAGCCCAGGTTGGGTAGAGCAGCACAGAGCTGCAGCTCCAAACCCTTCTCAGAGCTGAGCTACCATATGTGATCTCACAGGTTGGCCGCCACCTTCTAGGCATAACTTCACCATCTGGGGATTTTCAGGAGCTCCTGTGTTTGCCAAATCTTATATCCTTATTCCTGCAGTCCCAGACTTTTCCTGGCTTCTTTTGCACTTTCCCAGTTCCCAGTATTGCTGTAGCCTTTAATAACTGCTGTTTTACACACACAGAAGATGTCGGAAGACGTCTCCTTGCTATTTCCTAACTCACTCACTCTACAGTTCTCCACAGCACACTTGGGGAATATTTCAGCTTATGAGTGTCTCTGGTTGCTGCCTCCACCTGGCCAAGGTGGCCGTGCTGCCTGGGCACACATGGTGGATCAGCCATCAGGTGTGATGGATCTCAGATACCTCCTTCCTTTTCAGAGATTGACATCACTGATATTCTCCAGCCACAGCCTCTGCAGGTATTACACAGGACAATTCCCAGGCTGCTTCTGCAGTGCACAGCAGCCCGTGCCAGTGGGAATGCCCCTGCATGGCTCCTCTGGGCTCTAGGTCCAGCTGCTTCCCTGAAACTCACTGCATGGTCCTTGCGGGTGGTACTTCTCACATCTCCAGTGCTATGTTCTTCAGTTAACTCAGATCTAGCATACCAGACCCCCTAGAAGCTCCACAGTCACCCAGCCACTGCACAAAGTTGGATTTCAAGGATATCCTGTGCTCAGGGGTTTGCAAAAGTGATGTGTTTCTCCATAACCAGATGGCCCTGCAAGCCCAAGGCCACTCCAGCACCTTGCTCCCAACATCCTTCTGCAGAGCTGAGAGTGAGGGTTCCAGTCTGGGGACAAGTACAGCAGCCCGGTCTCTGGCTGCTGGCTGGAGTGCTGGTCCCAGTGACTGGGGGAAGCAGTGCAGGGAGGACGCTGCAACCCTTCTCTGCTGGCCATCCACCAGGGCTGATGAAGCCGGGTGAGCATTTGAACTCTAGAAGCTCCCCGAAGGCATTGGAAAGATGAAGCCCGCTGCGGTCAGAGCCTGCCTCGAGGGGCTCTCCCACCCCCAGGCAGCAGAGACCTTTTATTGGGAGGAATTAGGGCAAGGGGGCTGGAAAGGGGATCTTGGCCCAACAACCAGAGCCCTTTATCACCACATGGCCCTTCCCATTCTGAGACTTCCAAATGAAAGATTCCTCCTAGAGCAGAGCCAAGCAAGAGGCCCTGGAATAAAGCAATACCCCAGCGACTTTAGACTTTAGCTGATGCAGACATTCCTGAGCAGATTTGAAACTTGTTTTGCAGAAGGGATCCCACCACAGGTACATGCCGCACACACCATGCAGTTGAGAAGCTCCCGGCAGCCAGTCCACAGCTCTGCTACCCAGGCACATCACAAGGCTGCTGATCAGCAGGAAAACTCTCCAGCTTCAGCAGATCATAAGCTTATTAAAGATAGATCTGTGCTTTGGTCTGCAGAGATAAACACATCAAAGGCACTGGTCTGTGTGCCAGTGCTGCCGGTATCCCCATTTGGCAGAGATGGAGGCTGGGATGTGCTCTCAGTTTCCAGCATGGGGCATTGGGGTACCTCAGCCCAGTTTGGAGAGCAGCAGTATCCACGTCTGTCCAGCCTGGGGAGCCCAGGGCCACATCCAGTCTGTAACGTCAGTCCCTGGCTATTTGCTCAGAGGGCTCAGAAGTAGCTGGTGAGAACTGAAGCACCTCACTTGCAGTGCATCATTCTGCCCAGGCCATGCAGAGCAAGGTGGTGATCGAGGTTCTCTGGAGCTCTGCTGATAGCCCATGACCTGCTCAGCTTGAGAAGGAGAGCTAAAAGGGGAAACAGGTCCTCACAGAGCTGGCCCGGCAGTTGCTATTTGCACAGTGCTTTGAAACCCACAGATGAAAGATTTGAGAGAAACGAAAGGCTGTGACTGCCTGTTTGCCATTCGGTGTAGTTCCTCCCTGCCATCACATGTGAAGGAGAAAAATTTCAGCAGAGGCAAGTGCAGCCTTGTGGGAACGATGGCTGGCCTGGAGTATCCCTGCCATTGACCTGGAGCATCCCTGCCATTGACCTGGAGCACATGAAGCCTCGCCAAGCTGTGGCCACAGATCCCCCAGCACATTGGCCTGGGCTCCTCCTCCCGCCTTGAGTTGTTCAAGGAGCAAATTTGCACCCCAGTGCTGGCTGAGCTCCAGCTTCCTCTTCCCGCATTGCAGCTACACCCCAACTTTTTCCTTATCTCTCCCCAATGTGACCCAAGAGCCTGGATCCTTCCTGCGGATACCAGACAGCCCAGCTCCAGGCTCAGCTGTTATTGCTCTCTGGGGGCTCCCACCAAGTGCAAAGCCAGGTTTGTGCTGAGAGCAAGCGATGGCATCAGGCATCCCAGCAGCAGGCAAAGTGCCTGCCTGCAGCAGAGAGCCACTCGTGAAGGAGTTGCTTTGCACGTGGCAAGCAAGCAGCAAGGGCCCCGAAACCTCAACATTAGTGAGGAAGGTGACGGCAGCAACAAAGCAGCAGCAGCGGGAGGCTGCAGGCGTCCCACATCGCTCTCTGCGCCTGGCACAGCTCGGCAGAGCCCGACACACCGCGTGCCTGGAGTACGGCTCACTTTCAGCATTTCAAATTTGCCGGATGATAACCTCGGTGTCTGAGTTCACAGCTCAGATCCCACCCACTTGTGGTCTGACTCATGTCGCAGTCACCGCGCTGCCTGGATATTGGTACGAGGAGGGAGGGAGGGAGGGAGGAGAGAGGAGGCAACCCACCACTCACTCGCAGCACACGCTTCTGCCTTCACACACCGAGCCACGGGGAAAGTTGGAGGCAGCGCAGCCACCGAGGGCTCCCACCGGCTCAGGGGCTGTGGGAAAGCAGCACCTTTCCCAGGTAAAGATTTTGCCTTACTCTTTGCTTGGTTGTTATGCTGGTAAATCACTTTCTAGGTGAGATCTTAGAGGGTTTAGTGGGTCCTTGCTGAAGCTGGGGTGTGCTAAGCACCCCACAACAGGCCACTCAGGTCAGAGCAAGAGGTTGTTGCTCATCAGACCTTTATCTCGTCATAATCCAGCTGCGCCTAGAGCAAAGGCCAGTTTGAGGACTTTTGCTGGCGGGGATCACTGGAGCCGAGAACATTAGGGTCAGAGGGAGGATGTGGGTGGTGTGTGCCCAGGGCACAAAGGCAGAGCCCTGCACTGCCTAAGCATCTGTGGGTGTGAAGAGTCTGCTCAAGCAGCTTCCCCACGAGGTTTGCTGCTGAGACAACTTCTTGCTCCAAGCTGCCGGAGCACTTTCTCAAGCACCCCAGACACCCCCCTCCCCGCCAGCCCTCCGCACACTGGTAGGCAGTTGGTGGGCATCAGCTGGAGCAGGGATTGCCCTGTCCAGGGACACGGTTGGCTCTGTGGGGCAGGGTACCCCCATGGCTGGGTAGCACTGGCACAAGGGGAGTGGGTAGTCCCCAGGGGTATGCAGTGCCTGCTATGCCCCGACCAGAACAGGCCCTGGCAGGAGGCTGAACCCTGGGCTATCTGCTGGGAACTCATGCAGCTCCAAGCACACCCATGAGCTCAGCACCTCTGTCTTGGTTTCACCTTTCCCTTTCTGCAGAGAAAACTTTTGAAATGCTGGGTGCTCTGCTGGTTTCCACATATCTTTTCAGGTTTTCTGCTTTCAATGGTCCCTTTTACCCACAGAGCCCTTTTCCTCCTGGGGAGTACAATGAGGAGCTGGTGGCCGTGACAGTAATTGTGTCCTTTCTCCCCAGACCCCTCTGCTCACATCAGAGGCAGTAGTGGCTGCTGTGTGTCAGTCAGGGTTCAGGCTGGGATGGGGCAGGCAGAGAGAGCACATAGCTCCAGAAACCAAGGGGAGAAAAGTGTCTGGGGATGCAGCCGGACAGGACCTCAGTGTCCCCCCATGGCCCCAGAGAGTTTCCAAAATGGCTCTGCAAAAATGAGATTTCAGCTCATGGAGGGATTGATGGGGGATGCTATGGGGTGCAGCTCCACATGGGAAGTGTGGGGAAGAGCACAGCCCTGGCAGAAATGCTGCTCATAAGCTAGAAACAAGCCCACAACCTCACCAAAGTCCTCTATGGGGGAGGGGGGCAAGATAGTTTCTGCGCCGCTCTCACATTTGTCCCCTCTCACATCACCTTCAAGTCCTAAATCTGGCAAATTTGGTCTTGTCCTGTTGAGAAGCAGGGTTATGGCTCTGGTTACGGATCAAAACAGCCCTTTGCCAGGGTCCCTGCAGCTGTCATCGCTGCCCGCTCCCCACCATCAAACCTCAAACATCCTCTTTCAGACCAGAAGAAATTTCCACCCTCCTGCCCATCTCACAGCCCTGGCTGAAGTACCTCTCTCAGCCTGAACAGATGTTTAATCTCTGGAAGCACTTGAACATAATTTTAGAAAAACCCATAACGCTCTGCTGCAAGCTCTGCAGGACCAGGGAATTTTCTTTGCTCCTAAGTGACTTCTGCCAGCGCTTTGCTCGGGAAGAAGCTAATGCAGGAGGCAGAGAGACACTTCAGGTCTGCCTGCTCTCAGCCATCCTGTCCCCACGTTGGAGCTAAAATGCTTCATTTAGAGCTACTCCCGAGCCCCCAGCCATCACTATCTGTGCCCTTTCAGGTGGTGGGGAATGCTTCCCAGAGACAAGCTGCCACACTTAGGCACTCACTGAGCGCTCCTTTCTGCCCATGTATCTACTCATAGTGCCCATGTACCTAGGTTTTTAACAGATTTTAAACAAACCCATTACGCCAGAAGTAGAAGCACACAAACAGAGAGCAGCAAACGCATTACCTACATGTCCAGTGTGGGAACTGCATCCCATTAGTTTTGCTTAAAAAGTGCACAACTAAACAACATTGAAGGAAAGAATGCTGGAAGATAGGGACAAGAAACAAAAGGGTAAAATGCAACAGAAATTTCACATTAATAAGTCACAGCCCCCTCCCTAAAGGAGATAATTGCCATTTTAAATGGGAACATGGTGGATCGAATCAAACACGGGCTGCAACACAGCAGAAAATATCTGTTCAGGCAAGAGAAGGCAGGAATTACTATGAAAATTGTAAGGAGACTAATGGGTAGACAATAGTACATTGCAATGGAAGGATCATTAATGCTCTGGAGAAGCTATTAATAGAATTCCTTAAAGAACAGCCTAGAGATAGGTTTTATTTAATGGCTTTCATTCCTGGTCTTGGCTCAGAAGATGGGGGTTTTTTCCTCAAGAAAAATATACTGGTGAGAAACTTGGGAAAAGTTTTAAACTGGACAAGGGAAAAAGTACTACAGGAGAAGAACCAGAGGATCCAAAGATCGACAGAAACACAATGGGCTGGCACAAGTTCATATGCTTAAGGACTAACAGCAAAAATTGCTACTCTAAGCAGCTGAAAACACCATAGGAAAAATATCTGGCTTTTAGGGAACCCTGGGAAGACTGCAACAAAACAAATGCAACCTGACAAGTCTTCACAGCAGAGATAGTGTCCATCAGAGCACCAGCACCGCTGGAAAATGCACTAGAAGAATGACCCAGAAGCGATGCCCTGCTCTGGTCCCTCACTGTCAGGAGGGTGGTTTTGAACCAGGGACAGGTCCAGGCTGTGATAATGAGGATAATCAGGTAAAGATAAAAGCTGCCTGGTGAGACAGGGCTGGAAGGGTATCATTTATTTAGGCTACTGCCAGAAAGGCTGCCATGGGAAACAGCTGCTCCGCTCGTACAGGAAAGAGGAAATGAACTTGCTGTGCCAAAACACAACAGGAGCAGAGGACACAGGACCTGGTATTAAAGGTGGCTGTGAGGGACCTGGGCAGAAAAACAGAGGACCTGGGGCTCCAGGAGAGAGCCCCAAGCTATGTCCATTGCCCCAGGGACTGTGTTCTGATAGCAGTGGGCTAACCCCACACACCCTATCTACACTATCCTGCTTTTCCTGCAAAGCCATGTCCAGAGGCTGTGATCACTCAGGGGAATGTTTCCGTGAGATAATTTGGCTGAGGGATATGGGAAAGTCACTCACACACCTGCCACAGAGAAGATTGCAACATCCCACATCCAAGCTGGCCAGTGGCAGGTTCTGCCCCATCCCATGGAGAAGCAAAGTCCCAAGGGCTCACAGGCAGCCAAGCCCTGCAGCCCACATGTGCAGGGCTTGGCTGCCCACGCCCAGGCTTTGAGAGTCACTGAGAGCCCAGCTCTACCTGGGCTTCTCTGCAGGGGTGGGGACACCTCTGTCCCCTTCATCTGGGGACCCCCACTCTTGCTCCTCCCAGTGGCTCCATGTCTCTTGGAAATACTTTCCACTCCCAGCCCAAGGGCCAGGGCAGGGGGAATAATAAAAAAAAAAAAAAAAAAAAAAAAAAAGAAAGTACCTATTTCTTGCCCTGAGCTAATTAGAACAAGCAATTAGAAACAAAAGTACTTCTGGCAAGGTCTGCAGCGTAGGGCTGCACCAGGGAACGCCACACGGCACTGTCTGCACCATGGCCGCTGCCAAGTGTGTCGTTGTGCCCGGAGCTGGGACCCACAAGCTGAGCCCCAGCAGAGCCATAAGAGGTATGAGAGCTGGTGGCAGGAGCAGGTTGCTGATGCGTGGTGAAGCAGCCACATAGGACGCTGCGATCCACCCACAGCATTTTCTAAGTGTGCTACTCCCCCTATAATTTATCCTGCCATTTCCACATGTTGGGAGCAATGAAAAAACATCCCTTTCACTTGGAAATACCCTTCTCTGAGAACAACCTGTTCTCATCGTTGCCATCAGCAGGCAGGCAGAGCTCAGCTTGTTCCACGCTCCTTTTGTGCGCAAACAAAGAGCTTTCCGTGGCAAGAGCCTGTGCTGCAGCAAGAGATGAGGAACCGCTCCACACGTTGCCACCATGGCTGAAAGCATCACATCCCTCTCCTGACAGCCTTAATCCCAGCACCTAAACTCAGAGGACACCCTGTCCAGCAAGGATTTTGCTCTGCTCAGCAGAAGGCTTCCTACTACGGGCCAGTTCATCACTTCTCATTACTTTCAATTCCTTTGGAAGCAGCAGGAATGGAGGTATCATCTCTAATCTCACCCGTCCAGCCCCCATCTCTCCACTGTAGGGCTTCTGGCAACCAGTGGTTATTTACTCATGCAGTCTCCCCTGTATACTCCCTTCTCGGCCCCCATGCCTTTAACCTTGAATTAAAATCATAAGTCACCTGAAGAGTATTTCAGTCGGCTCCACATCATTATCTCATTCTTGCAGGGTGAGTTTAACTTTAAAATCTCACTTCTGTCCTCTGCCAAGGCTGGACCTTTTCCTTTCCTGGAGTTTCTTCTATTTGTTCCATCTCTGCAGCCTGTTGCATCCTGTGGAGAATCAGTCTTACCTTCCTGCACAATCCTGTGTGCCACCAGGGAGAGCTTCACTTGCCACTCCGTGGGCTGCAGAGAGCCTGGGTCCTGCACCTCCCATGGGGATGGGGACAGTTCTCCCCAACCAGCACGTCAGGGAGGATGGGGAGACCAATCATCTCACCTGGGAAGGGTGTGGGAGGGGGACCACAGCTGTGGCACAGGTGGCTCCATGAGGGTCCCAGGCAGTCAGGATGCTCAGCCTGCTCCCAGGCCTCTCTCTCTCTCTTGTCCCTGCAGTGCCTCAGTTTCCCTTTAGCTGCCTTCCCAAAGGGGAATTCCTTGCAACCACACAGGAACCAAGGCCACTATAAATCTAGCAGTGGCATGATCCCGGAGACCACCATAATCAACAGCTAAAAGCTCTTTTGGAGGTTAGAGGGGTTTGCTGTGTTGTTTCTGCCCTTGCAAAATATAACTTTCTGTTATTTACATACAGACAGAAAACAAACATAAAAAAGTAAGTCTATAAGGGATGTTCTCTATTCTGTGTCCCTGTCCCACAGCAGGAGCAGCCTCTCCCAAACTCTCCCTGAAAAACAAACCTCCCTGCTGCCATTCAGCTGCTGGGAACAGGACTGATGAAGTTGTCAGAGCCCTTTCAGCCACCCACTCCTCCAGACATTGCACCCCTGATAAATGGGTTCTTCTTTCCTCCTAGGGCCCTGAGCAGAGCGAGGATTTCCTCTCCAGGCCACAGGAGCCAGCATGGTTGCTGACAGCAGGGACCAACGCAAGGCACCGGCTGCTGAAAAGTGCAGTTACAAAAGCAAAGTTTAATAAGCAAGCACTTAGGCTTATAGCCACTGCCGAGCTTCAGAAACCACGGAACAGTGACTAATTTTACCAGATTGCATAAGTTTGAAGTGCTTTCTCAGGAAAACTATTTCCTATGCTCCCAAATCCTCTTTTTATCACAGCCTGCAGGAACTTGGCATGTCTAAAATCCCTGCCCTTCTCTCAGCATCCCTACATTACGTGGACACACCTGGGGCTGGGCAAGGCAGGGACATGCGTGCCAGGCTGCCAAGAAACCTTCCAATTCAGGTTTAAGTGGGCTGGAGCATCTAGATCCAGGTGTGGATGCTCCCCTTCTGGAGAGGTTTGAGAAGCTGCTCAAAGGACTTTTGCCCGTCGCAGCTCTGAGTTGGTGTTTTCTTTGCAGGTTGTCCTCAGGAGGTAGCAAAGCTCTGTCCCTGCTGGAGCATCGCTCACCACTGTCACCAACCAAACATGCAGAGCACGTGAGATCCCATGGGACCCAACCCCATGGTCACTCAGAGGAAAGGAGAAGGTAGGAGAGTAAAAGGGAGCAGTTGAGACACACCAGCAGCTGCCGCAGGGGATCAGCTCTCCAGCACTGAGGTCTCAGATGGGGCCAACGGGCACAAACAAGTTGCAGGACCACATCTTTCCCTAGACTGTGTCATTGCTAGCATACAAGGCTGAACACATGAAGTAACTCTGCAGTGTTCTCCAAGGTCACTGTAGATTCAAGGTCATTTGGGAAAGGGCTCTAGGGCTGCCTGGTAGACGCTCACTCCAAGTAGCTCTGGAGCTGGTGAGAGCAGGACCGATTCATCCATATGACTACATTATGGATCTGTGTCACAACCATACAAGCGCTCAAAAAGGGATGGACTTTTCCATGCAGGTGGTGGTCGGTTCCTGCCTTGCCATCCTCATTGTGATCACTCTCTGCGGTAACATCATCGTCTGCCTGGCCGTCACCCTTGACCGCCGGCTCCGCAGCTTGACAAACTGCATCATTGTCTCTTTGGCCATCACCGACCTGCTGCTGGGCCTCCTGGTGCTGCCATTCTCTGCCTTCTATGAGCTCACCAAAGAGTGGCCCTTTGGCAGCACTTTGTGCAACATCTACACCAGCCTGGACGTCATGCTGTGTACGGCTTCCATCCTCAACCTCTTCATGATCAGCCTGGACCGCTACTTTGCTGTTACCACCCCACTTCATTACAGCCAGCTGGTCACTCGCTCCCGGGTGGCTGTGGGTTTGGTTGTTATTTGGACAGTTTCACTGATGGTCTCTTTCCTACCCATCCACCTGGGCTGGAACACCAATGGGACAGCAGTCCAAAACACAGTCCCCAACTGCAGCAAGGAGTGCACACTGGAGGTGAACCCTGTGTATGGGTTAGTGGATGCCTTGCTCACCTTCTACATCCCTCTGGTCATCATGTGCATCACCTACTACCGGATATTCAAGATAGCAAGGGAGCAAGCCAAGAGGATAAACCACACATGGTGCAGCAGCAGCAATACCCCCATGCCACCCATGGTGAAAGAACACAAAGCCACCGTGACACTAGCAGTGGTGTTGGGAGCATTTATTGTGTGCTGGTTCCCCTATTTCACAGTGTTTACGTACCGGGGGGTGTGGGGGGACAGCACAGTGAAAGGCACACCCATGTCCATCGTCCTCTGGCTGGGCTACGCCAACTCAGCCCTGAACCCCATCCTCTACGGGACACTCAACAGGGATTTCCGAGTGGCGTACCAGCATTTGCTGCACTGCTGGAGGACTAGGGACTCCAGGATCTCCTGCCTGCCTCCCCTGCAGAAGGCCCAGTTCAGGGGCAGGAACTGCAGGCAGGGCCAGGGGAAGCAGGAAAGCAAACCCCTGAAACTGGAGACGAGGAACGGGAAAGGGATCTTGCTGAATGATGGAGCTCTCACAAGGTAAGGTCCTTCTTACACACAGGGTTTTGATGCTGGGGTTGTCCCTGGGAAGAGGAAGGCAGAGGTGGGGACCCCACATTGTCCATGAACTTTCCAAGCAATGAGCTGATGCCCCAACAGAAGATCCTTGCCCAGACGAGCCCTGCCCTTTGCAGCTGCTCAGAAATTCATCACCACTGCAGGACCTCAACTCACATCCCTCCATGCTGGCAGAACAAGTCCAGCTACTCCAGCTTCACATGTGGCTGGCCACCCCTGCAGTCACCCTCTCTTCACGGGCAGCACAAAATGTCCCTGGCTTTGCTAAGGACAATTTTGCCATCAGGATTTACTGTGCAGAACGGGGTGCAGCCATTAGCTGCGGCTGCTCCCCAAAGCCATCCATGCCCTGCTCTCCAGCGGCAGGCAGCCAGCAGAGCCTGGACACACAGCAGAGCTGGAGAGAGAGCTCGGGAAAGGTTTGAGACTGCCCATCACAGGGTGAGCAACGGGATGTTAACACCTGGGGCAGAAAGTCAGGGCACCCACAATCAGGCTGCAAGCCCCTGCAAGAGCTGAGATCTGGGTCCCCAACTCCCTGCAGAGCTATTCAGCACTTTCCCTTCCCAGCTGAGCCACGCACCCTCAGCATTTCAGCTGTCGGTTTGCATTAGCAGAGAACTCAGCCAACAGCAAGTTCCATTCCCATCTCTGGAAAGGAGGAAGATTAGCCAAAATTAGTTTGGCACATGTTTTTAAAAATACAAATATCCATGCAAAGTTAGAGCAAAAAATTCCCTCAGCATCAACCCAAGCATGTCATGGGGGTCAGGCCCCTTGGAGGAGTGTGGGGAAGCAGGATGGGTGCAAGGTGGGAGAGCTCCGTTCTGGGCTGTGGCACCAGTACCCTCCCAGGGCACCTGTGTCCCCACAGGGCTGAACCACCCACACACTGCCTTGCCCAGGGGCATTCACCCACCTGAGCATAAAGAGGGTGGAAAAGCACGATGTCTGCCGTGGTGCAAACTGCTGCTCCCGAGACGTTTATCTAACTTTTAACCAGTGGCTGATAAGCAGCCCAGAAACTTTCCATCCATAGATAAGGAGGCCTTTGACTCCCCATTCCCAGCGTGCCAGCAAAGGAGCTGTGCTTTCCTGCAGCACGTGCCCTTGGTCCTGTCCCAGAAAAAGAGTCTCAACCCACCAAAAGGAGAACATGAGGAGGTGAACCAAAGGACAGAGCTATCTGAAAGGCTCACCCAGCATTGTGCCTCCCCTGGGGCTCAGATGTGACTTTACCCAAGACAGAGGGGCAGTTTATGTCAGGGGAGTCTGCACTAGGATGGATGAGTGCAGACACAACACCTGAGCTCCTGGGGCTACCTTTTCAGCCTCCAAGGAACTAACAGAGAGTGCAAAGGTACAGCATTTGGTAAACATGGTTGAAGGTGTATATAAAAACATATGGAGAGCAGGGGCTTGTGGTGGCGGATATGTTCCTGCAAACATACAGAGACAAAGAAGGAGCTGTACTGTTTACTCACAGAAAAGTACAGCTCCTGGGCAAACCGGACCCCATGCACAGGGACTCTGCAGCTGGACAGGGAGCCCTGGCCAAGGGGAACAGGCCAGAGGGACTTCCCTATGCAGCTGAGAGTGAGAAGATGACTTCTAGAAGTGCTGCCTTATCTCAAAGGGAGAATAATAATAATATGGCATGAAAGAAAAGGGGAAGGAAAATGGGTTTCTGTTCCCAAGACAGAGGTCAGAGTCACTGACGTCTTGGCTTTCCCAGGTAAACAAGGTCCTTCCCCTGCTTCCCTGGAGGGCCTTAATCCTGCTTTGTATCCAAAGCCCACAGTGGGGTCAAGGACAGCCAGAGGACCTCCATTGCCAAACTCTCAGCCAGCAGGTGCCCACTGCCAGCGGGGCCTGGCCAAAGCCTCAGCAGATGGACCCAGGGTGTGACTCCAGGATGTCCTCACCCCTGCAGAGGGAAGTTTCCCCTACCGCTAAAATCAACCCCAGTGAGTCTTCCATCTGGATTTGCTCCCAGGGGTGCAAGAGGTTGGAGGGAAGAGGGTGAGCAGCAGTAGGTACCATAACAGCACAGGTACAGGAGACCCAGGAACTGTGGGGCAGTGAGAAAGAAAGGCTCGAGTATGGGGATGTTTCTTGGCTTCTCTAAATCCAGAGGTCTCCTTCCCTTCCTACACAGCACCACTGCCGTGGTTTCTGCTCACAATCAGATAAGAGTCTCTCAGTCGCCAAATAATCGGTTACTGCTTTCACTTTCTCTACTTAGCCTGCTCATTTACACAGAAATGATGCATCAAGGACAATGTGAGGCCCCTTCCAACCCTCTTTTCCATAGTCAGATATATAAACATCTGCTGTTAGCAGATGATTTGGATCAACTAATACTGCACAGCACAGGTGGGCATGGGATTTACTTGTACACCAAAAACCTGGCAGACAAATTCACCCCAAGCATGAACCAAGCTGGTTCCTCTCCCCCTTCTTGTTTGCATAGTCTTCCCAATCACCTGCTCTGGACATGTTAATGGAAAAAAGGCCAACACAAATCACTCCACACACTCACAACCCCCCAAAATTAGGAGGGCCGGAGCTCAGAAGAGCTCAGCTTGGAGCAGCTCCATGGGGTGATCCAGGGGAAAGCACACCAGAAATATTTTGAACCATTGCCCTTAATAACAACATTCTTCCCAGTTACCAGGCACAGAGAAAAGACCATCAAACAATAGTGGGAATACTGGAGCATTGCAGCCGATCTCAGGGGTGTCAGGAGCAGGAACAGGGAGTCAGAGTCATCGCTGCTTTGGAAATCAAAAGGCCACAGGAGCACCGCAGCCATTAAAGGGCTGGAGGTACTTCTGTGGGTGAGGATCAGGTAGGGTGGAAAGTGCAGGGCCAAGCAGGGATGCAAGGGAAGGCAGCTGCTTCTGTCTCCCCACCAGGCACAAAAGAGGAAGGGCAATTTACTTCACACAAACCAGGCAAGGAAAGCACTACTTGTACACACAACACATGACGGACCTCAGGAATCTGCTTCACTGTGGCAGAACAGGACTATGAAGAGAAATGTGCCAGACACCAGGCATGGCTGGAGGTTGTGAGACCAGTCCCTGAGGTCCACAAAGATGAAAAGCCCAAGAGAAGGACCATTCCTGAGGTCCAGAGAGATTAAGGCCTAAGAGAAGGAGCATTCAGCACCAACAGGGAGGTATCATGCGAAAAACAAGAGCTCAGCCAGCAGCTCCAGATTACTCTCCGCACATACCAGCTGTGCTCAGGGCAGATTGGGGCAGGACCATGGCCACAATGTATGAGCAGAGAGAAGCCAGTTCCCATAGAAAAAGGATCACTGTCCTAGTCACGATGTCCCTGTCCTAACCTGCCTGTCCTGGCTGCTGGCCTCGAGGGGAAGATGCCAGGCAGACAGTACCTGGTGCTCCACAGAGCTCAGGCTCAGTGCCAGGCTCAACCACTGGCACTCATCAGCTGATCTCTTTTTTCTCTCTTCTTTCTGTCTTCATGTGCAATTTAACCCTTTCCAGCACCGGAGCTTTCCCATGAGTCTCAGCCAGTCCACTGCCCTAGGACCCACATCTCCCAGCCGTCAGCTCCTGGCTGCCCTCTTCCAAAATCCTGTGAGGTTGAAATGACAACACTCAATTTTCCTCAGGGAGAAACTCAATGGCAGAGGCGAGGGCCACAGGGTGAGTAGGGGGTAAGGGTCACTGGGTGGAAGCGAGGGGAAGGGGCAGCTCTTCCTGCTGTGGCACACACTGCATTTTCCCTGGTCCAGCCATCCCATCTCTGTGGTACTTGGCGCAGAGGGTGACACCCTCAGAAGCGCATCCTCACTCCTCTCCCCAGTATCACTTGCTCTTCAAACACAGCCCCAACCCCAGGGCGAGTGCACAGATCTGTACCCTCCCAACTCCCAGCTGCCCTGGAGTTGTGAGCTTATACAGCCACCCTGGGATGCCCTGGAAGATGTCTGCATCCCACCTGTCAGTCCACACACTGCAGAGGCAGCTGCGTTCAAACCGTGGATTTACAGCACACTTCATTCTCATGCAAGCCTGCATCGGCTCTATAAATTGCGGCAGCTTTCACAAGGACGCTGGCAGGGCTCCCAGGGTGAGGGGCTGATGCTGCACCAGGCATTGCCACACTCTTCCAGTGGTGCTGGGCTGCAGGATGTGGCTGCCATGAACGGGGACACCTCTCAGCTCCCGAGAGCCACTTTGTGCAGCACTTCTCAGGAAGAGCCAGCCAAGGTCACCCTGACCTCCACATGCTCTCCCTCTAACGCTGTACGCTGATAACCTGGGCTCTCCCATATTGACTGTGCCCTGCAGGAGAAAATAGTGTCACCCACGTACTGGACACTAGGTACACTTGTCCCTGCTGCACGCTGAGCACAGCTAACCTTAGCCAAGGTCATGGCAATGGCAAGAGCCAGTGCTGCCTTGCGTGCACATGAGGCTGGGAGGGAGCCGGGGCTGCTGCAGGAGAGCACAGGGCCCACCACCCTGGGGCACAGCATCACGCTGCACCTCTCAGAGGTACTCCCCATGAAACACCCTGAAAATGCCATTGCACATCAGCAGAAAGGGAACCGGTGGCTTGGAGAGCAAGGCAGCAGGAGTCCCCCTTACCCCAGCAGGGCACGTCCCTTGATGTGACACACCAAGGGGGAGATCAGCAGGGAGATCACAGTGTAGAGACTGCTCCTCAGAATGGCATCACCATGGTCCCAGTGCTACCCCACAGGAGTGAGCAGCAAGTTTGTGTGAAACCCCAAGCTTGGAGGGCGCAAGAGCTCATGGTGAACCTCCCCAGGGGCAGACATGATGCTCACCACCCCAGCACTGCAGACACACAGCAGAGTCATGCCTGACAGCAGGGGGTAAAGGGATGTCAATTCCAGCTCTTCTGCCTCATGCTTTCCCCTCTCTGTGCTGCACATATCTTCTGAAACTCATTTAGTTTACATGAGTTAAAGGCAAAATACCTGCCATCCCCCAAGAGACTGCTAATCTAATCAGCAAAATGAAGCAAAGTCAGCCCAGAAGAGATGTTTGCAGGAGATCTGAGGTCCTGGTGTGGCCACAGATTTCCTCTCTGTATCGTGGGGGTAGGGACAGGAAATGTCACCTTGCATGGGACACCTACCTGAAAAAGCCCCAACCTAATTGCAGCAGTGGGGAGAGAGGCCACGAGAGAAGGAATACCCAGGACCACTAATTTCAATACACATGCTTTTATAGAGGCATTTGCAGAGGCGACAACCCTGTCACTGCTGGCTGGCCTAAGTGGTTAGAAAGAACATGCAGAGGAAGCCACAAAGTAAAGATATGTTACTCAGAGGGATGTCAGATGGTGGGTCCTGGGGTGACATGAGCCTACTCAGCTCTGCCCAAATGTCAGCACTCAGCACAGAGGCGTGCTTTGCTGAGAGCTTCCTCACAGCATCACACCATGGTCCCTCCCAGGCACATTGAGTGGTTAATAGAGCATCCCTTGTGCTGAGGAGCATGAAAGGGGCAGGGGGGAAGGAACCTACCTGTACCCTGCAAAGCCATTGAACCTCCTCTCTGTTCCCCTGCAGAACACTTCCTCTGGCATGCAGCATTTGCTTCAACCCCAGACACTGTTGGAGAGGCCTTTGCCTGCCCAGGTTTCTTCCCAGGAGGGTGGTGTGTTTGAAGAGCCCTCGGAGGAGCTGCAGAAGAGCCTCTCCCCTGCCCTGTCGGGGCTGTGACACCTCCAGCGTCGAGCCCTACACCAGCAGGCAGTGATGCCCAAGGATTTGGGTCAGAAGCCAGCATGTACCCCCAGTGAGGCCAGGATGGGGGTGTCCTCTCCAAGCATCAGAGACAGAGGGTCAGGCTGAGAGGGCACATGGTGGTGGGAAAAGGCTCTATAGTCAAGGTCTTGGTGCCAGACAGACCAGCCTAGGACAGAGAAGGGGAGCACAAGCACTATCCTCCCTGGTGCCCTCTCCAAGGGCAGTATCCAATCCTCAGAGGGGGCAGAAGTCCAGGCAGAAGGGTGGATGATGTGGCAGGAGGGCTACTCATGGCAGATGCCAGCAGCCACGAGTACTGTTTGATCATGCACAGGGTGCCCAGTCCTACAGCACCTCTGTTGGAGCAAACCTGCCTCCCACACTGGGGAGCTTTCAGCATCATCAGGGCTGACCCTGTTTCACATTCCCTGTCCCAGCCCCATTGCAAGGAGAGAGGCTCTGGAGCCTGCAGGGCCATGAGGAGGCACTAAGCAGCTGTGGGGGGTTGTCTCCAGGCACTACCCTCCCCAGCAGCTCAACACTAAGACTGACAAAACAGTATGTTTCTGCACTGAGTCTGTGCAGAAGTCATCAGTGGTGTACAACAAAGAGATGACCAATTAATTTGCACATGCTCTATTCTCGGAAGAGTCTTTCTTTCCCCTGTATTCTGCTGTCCCATCCCCATGCCTTCACTGGGACCGAGCCTGGACACCCACAGAACACAAGCCCCCAGGACACAGGTTGCAGCCACCCCTGGCAGAGCTGGCACCCCCACAGAAGCACCTTGCCCTGTGGGGTCTGCTAAACGATCCTCCCTCCCAGGTTCTTGAGCTGGTGGGAAGAAGGGGCAGAAGGTGGTGAAAACCAGGAAAGGTAGGAACAAACAAGGATCCTTGCTGTGCTGTCAGGCAAGAGTTTTCCTCTTGGAATAAGCCTTGACTCATATCACCCCTGGGCAGTGTGGTCGTTCTGCACCCCACAGCATCCCCAGGGCACAGCCAGACTCCCGTTCGCAGATTCCACCTGGGAAGGGAGGGTGCTAAGCCCCCAAGCCAGCTGGTATCATGTGTGCCAGGGCTCTGCCCCTGGGTCTCAGGCGTCCCTCCAGCCGCTCCGGGACACTCCTGCCCCGAGTTTTGGGGGTCTCCCGACGGCTGGGGGTACCTGGAAGGGGCTTCCCTGCACCAGCCCAGGCCACTCAGTGAATGTCAGGAACCAGATGAGCAAGGGACAGGTGACTCGCACCGCTGGGACCCCGCCACCCCGCGAAGGGGGGAGACGGGCGCGGCGGCAGCGCAGGCTCGGAGCTCCCCCTGCTTGCTGCCGGGAACAGACCCGCCCGCCCAGCCCCCTGGCTCCCGGCCACGCCACGGGGTTTCACCCACCGATACACCCGGCTGGGTACCTCCAGAAACACCCACAGCTCGGACAGGGCTCCTTCCGACCCGGCACACCAGACCCCGCTCGAGTCCCCTAGTTCCCCTGTCATGGGAGTTCCCATCTTCTCCAAACCAACCAGACAGGAGCAAAGCTTGAATCGCCTGTAGCATCCACACTTCGTTCCAGCTCAGGGAGGAAAAACTGGCAAACACACACCCAAACCCCCACCACCTATGATAACAATTAGAGACTTATCTAATTGCAAAAATAATTGCAATTGAAGTGTTTAATTACCATACTAAGCAGGAAGAGCCACTTCCGACTGTTCCAGTAGCACTCCCGATCCATCAAACAAGGTTTGGGGCTTGTTTGGGTGCTGTGTTTTTTGGTTTTTTGTTGTTTTTTTTTTTTAATCCTTATTAGATTGCAGCCCCGGGGGATGAAGAGATTTGCTAATTAGGGTCTTGGAGAACAGCTACCAATTCACAAACACTTGCTTTTAATTTCAGTACTAACGAGGCTGGAAGGGGGAGAAATCCAAAATGCAGAACATCTGTGGCAGTTGCTGTGGGCAGTTCTGCTGCCCCTCACTGGCCTGGCAGAGGCCTGACACAGCTCAGTGCATGGACCACTGCAGAGGCCATGAGGATGGGTTAGCACAGTGCAAGCATAGGCAAGGGAAGCTGCCACTCCAGGTCACTGCTATCACTACAGCCATCGTACAAGCTAACCCCAGCATCCATCATCTATCTGTTCCCCCTGGGGGCCCATCAATCACAGTGGTTTTCTTGGTGACAGGCTAATCCCAATCCTGGGACAGCAGTGCCAGCCCCAGGGATGCAACAGTAGGAACTTCTCCAGGTGACATTTGGTTTTGTTCTCCCCTAAACTAACAACAAAAGAGAATGTAATTCTGTCTCCAAGCAGCAATTCTAGGAGGGAAGATAAACTGCTTGGGAAGCTCCTAACCAACATCTGCTTTCTCAGATAGGAAATATCCCCCTGTTAGAAGTTGGAGTACGCACAGAGACAGCTGACAGTTGCATGGGGGCACCTCCATCCCTCTCTCCCTGCAGGGGACACGGGAGCTCACACCACCCTGGTAGACGGGACCTCATTCTCACCCTGTTCCACCAGCTACCCCAGGGACCTGTGGTGCCTGGCTGGGCTTCTCCCACCAAACCACCTTTCCCGTCCTTGCCACAGTTCTGGGTAGGGTCCAAAAACATGCAGACAGGAGATGCAGGGAAGGAGAGACTCATGCGGGTGGCAGGAGCAGCCACAGGGTATCGAGGCATCCCCTCCTCAAGGAGCGCAGCTGAGAAATGGTGGCTGTCAGGGGCTGGAGGTGAAGGAGTGTTTTATTTCTTTTAGATAAAAGCGAAACATCAGTAGAATGAGAAAAAAGGGTGTTTTTTTCAGGCTGTCATGTGATTAAACACAGAGGAGACAGAAAGGTAGCAAACAGCCCCAAGCAGTCAGAAAATGAGAAACTTTGTGTTAGAAATCTCAAGATTTGATTTTCTGGAATAAAACGCATTTTGGGGTCATTCACCCAACAGTTTTGGCTTGGGATTCAAGCCCCTGGAAAGGTTTTGGGATCCATTACCTCCTTCCAGATCTAAAAAATTGCATTTCCCTGACAAACCATCTTGAAACCAAGGAGAAGCACCCCCTTCCAGCCTGAAGGGGGTGACTATCATGTGGTGCCAAGGTGCTCTCCTGGTCTGACCCAAGCCCTTCTTGCCCACCGTTACCCCACCACCCATGAATACCGAGGCTGGCAGTGCTGGAGGCACAGAACCAGGCTCACACTGGCCACTGTGGGATGGTGGCCCCACAGGATCACGAGTGGCACTGGTATGGTGGCCATGGGACCGGAGAGGGGACAAAGCCACTAGAGGGCACAAGAATGACAGAAACATATCGCCAAATCAAGGGACCTCTGGATCCCCCAGGTCAACAGCCCCAGAGGTCCTCAAAATTCTGCATCATGCCCCATCTCCAAGAAGCCCACCTTTAGCTGAAGTCCTGCGGGCCTCAGGGCTTCAGTGTCCCCCAGGCACTGGGGTGGCACCATTGCACCTGGAGTTGCATAACAGAGGCATGTCTGTCTGTCAAGCCATGGACAACCCATGTCCTGGTCCTGCTGGGAGAGCATCATCCCCAGACATCCCGAGACCCACAGCCCATGCTGCATGCAGGCAGTGCCTCCAGCCTGCTGCCCTCAGGCATGGGGGCTGCACAGCCTCACAACACCTACCCAGCACCAGCCTGATCCCACACACCAGCCAGTGCCTCCTCACACCCAGAAAACAGGCTAAAATGCACCCCCAGACCCTCTTCCCCACCAAAAACTCACCTTCTCCTGGTGGCACAAGACCCTGCTGTGCAGGGCTTGCTGTGGAGAGCTGGGTGTCCCTGGCCAAGTGGCGAGACGCGGGTCCTGCCAGGAAGCCATCTGGCCATCGCCAAAGGCTGCGCCCCAGTGTCCTTTTGTCCTTTTCTTCTCCTTTCTCCCCTAGTTCATGCTCCAGGCAGGCGCTCCCCTCCCCAAGCCTGCAGCCAGCACGGCTTTCATTAAGGCTCTACCACCAAACCAAACACCATTTGTCAGGGAGACAGATGCCAGAGGCAGCTCGTCTGGAACAGATGCCCCCGTGTCCCCCCCAGCAAACACATTCAACAGCCGCCTTCCCAGCATGCCACACATGCACACACACACACGTGTGCACACCGCCCATGTGGGTTTGCTGTCCTTGATGCAGTCTGGGGCACAGGCTACCATCTCCCGGGCTGTGTTCCTGCTCCCAGCCCAATGGGTACCATTGGGGACTCCCCCCTACAGGTGTCTGAGCTGCTCTCAGCAGCAGAACTGCCTTGTCACCTGCCTCGGAAAGGGCTGATGGGGTGCTGCTGCCCCAGTGATGTTTGCACAGCTGCTGGGGCCATGTATTCCCAGCTTGATCTGCTCCCCCTGCTTCCAGCTCCCATTCCAGCCACAGCAGCAGATCCACTCCCCACCAGCAGGAACCCAGAGCTGCCAGAGGCAGAGGCAGCAAACGCCCTGTGACCTCAGGCATGCAGGGACCGATGCTGATTAAACACAGCACCAGCACTGATAATTAATTTCTTGGAGGATGAATTACTTGGGAGAGCTCCAGAGTGAATGTTGTTCTTTCTTCCACACACCCGTCGTGTCTACTTGGGCTTTAAAAAAAAAAACTAACAGCAAAGAGGAACGAAAGAGCATCCCCTGATGAACCCCCACAGCTGTGTCCTGCCTGGGCTCGGAGTCCCTGCCAGGGTTGGGGTCTCTGTTCCCTGGGGCCATGTAGATGCAGGCAGGGTGAGGGGACACACTGGCACTACCCACGTCCCACTGGTCAGGAAACCCTCAGGGCTGACCATGGGCTTTGATCGAACCCCCTTCAGGGGCTCCTTATACCTCTGATACAGCCCATGCCAGGGCAATCCCATTGCCCCCATGGGACCTCCCCAGGAGCTCACAGAGATCTGCCTGCCCTCGCCCCAGGCACTGCCCGTCATCTGAGGGGTGGATGACAGATAAGGCTGTCCCCACCCCAGAGCTGTGGGGCCCAGACCTCCTCCCCTTAGTCCTTCATCTCCTGCAGCAGCACACAGCGTGTCTCACCATAGCATGGCTCCCTCTGGGCACTGGCACGAGGCCATGCTGGATGCAAATACGGAGCGAGAAGCCCCTGCAGACACCACTTTTATGCAGGGCTCTCCATCCCTTTTGCTTAATGGGAGGCATTTTTCTGTTTCATTTCCCTTACCCTTGGAGCTGAAACCGCCTTTCTGCAGCAAAATGTGCCAAACCAAAGAAATCCTTCTCCCTTTCCAGCTCACAACCTCCCCTCCCTCCTCTGCCAGCAGAAATGCCTACACCACAGGCCACCCCTTCTCCAGGGACCCAGACCCATCCTGTGTCCTCCCACTGGCACCGCATCCCCAGACTGCTGACTCTGGGTGGTGTTTGGGTCATTCATCCTCATTCCCCAGGCTGAGACATGGAACCATCCTGTTCTACGGGAGAGACGGGCACTCCATAACCCTCCGAGCGCAGCAGCAGGGCCATAGCCCCTTTCCCCAGGCAGGAGTTGGGTGCCAGCACCCATGAGCAGGATGATGGGACTCATGTGGGGGACAGCAGTGAAGGCTCAGAGGGACACCTTGGGGGCAGCAGAGACAGAGGAACTGAGAAGACTGTAAAGTTTGTTCTCTCCAGGTTTGGTCTCTCCATGTACAGATCTTGCAGATACTTGCAAATGCCACAGAAGGCAAAGCATGCCCTCAGCTCACCTCCCCCATCCCTCCCCCAGGACACTTCACATGCTTGGCCTGCTTCAAGGTTGAGCTAAGTCCACCGCTCGTTATTGGGTAATTAAGCTCTTAATTGATGGGCCTGTTTCCTCTCAGAGCCCTGCCAGCATCTCTTGGTCCCTCTGGCAGCCACTCCCCAGCAGGACCAATGTTGCAGGACTCAGTGTGATACTTGGGGAGTCAGGGGCAAATGGGGATGAGATATTCACGTGATGGATTATGCTTAAGCCTAAAAACTCTAAGACTAGAAAATGTCATGGCCTACACACCTTAGGGAAAAAGAAATCAATATTCAAGATATTTCTGCCTAAAGAAAAAATCTCTCAGCAAACTTTGCTGCCGGCAGGTCCCCTCTGCCCTTCTCCTCACTTTTGGGATTGGGCAGAGAATGGAGGCAGCAGTGCCGTGCTCTGACCCTGAGCTGCCTGGACCATAGGGGACAACACAAAGACCCTGCCCCAAGCTCCCCAACAGCCTCCAAATGGGGAAGAACTGCAGCAAACCAGCCGTGATGAGCTGCTGTCCTCGGCGAGATGGCAGGGGCTGCCCTGCAGCTCTCCGGCTTTTGTGCATTCACCACGCGTCAGTTCTCCTTAACCATGAAAAGAGGGTTATCCTCCCCCGGGGCCAGAGCCACCATCCCGCTCGCAGCAGGCTTGGGGACACAGGAGGCTGGCACTGAGTGGTCTCCATCCCACTGCCGAGCTAGGGCGGCCAGGTGGGAGGAGAGAGGCAAGTTTGGCTAATCCAAGTGGAAGCTAATTGTGTTTCATTGAGGTTTTATCTCTGCAACTAACACGCTCCTCCAGGAGATTTAGTGGGAAGTTGTCTGGTCCCTGCCAAGAAGGCTGTTTTTTTTTCTAGAGAAAGCACATTATGCATTAAAGTTGAGATTTAAATCCCTTTTCCTCCTCTCTCAGAGTATATTTATGAGGCTTTGGTTATTCCTTAGTGTACCACGGCTTGTGGGAAGCCCCCAGCCTGCCCTCCAACACCACTGCAGGAGCCTGGGACCAGCTCAAAGAGCTGGATTAACTTTTCCTCCTTTATTATTTTCCCCTTTGCTTAAATTGTTACTGGGGGCATGGGGTGGGGTCGGGAGCAGGCAGGTCAGCTACAGTCAAGGAAGAAGATGTTGGCCAAGCCTGGTTCCAGGGCTGCTGAATTCCCTCCCAGCCCTCCCAGGGCTTTGCCACCTAGGGCTGCTCCTCTCCGTCCCAGCCATGCTGCAGTTTATGCACCTCCCTGGTCCACCTGAGCCCCCTCATCTCCTAAACCAGCTGCAGTCTGGTATCTGCAGTAACATCCTGGATGGGGTTGGCAGCAAATCGAGTGTTTTTTTCTAAAGAGGCTCCTCTTCTCCTTCCTTCAAGGGAGTTTAGCAGGTTGCAAGCGCAGCCATGCCAGGAGGTGAATCAGCTCAGCCTGGAGCCTGCACCCTCAGCTGGGGGGGAAGGGAGGGACACAAGGGCAGGTACCTCCAGGAGTGGAGAGGGGACCACAGCCTTCTCTTAGCTAAATCCTTTGGGGTGTGAACCCACCCTTACCCTGTGGGCAGGCTAGGGGGGAGGCAGGTGGGAGGTTCCTTGCCTCCCCTCCCCGAGAGCCTGTCTCAATGCGTCAGGACAGGCCCAGCATCTGCAGTCACTGGAAAATCACGCTCCATTTCCAAAAGGGAAAGCAAAGTGTAAATCTCTCTCTCAGACACACATTTGTTCCTCTGCAGCAAGAAAAGTGGCGAAAGCTTTAATTTCCGAGCCGGGAGGGAGAGACAATGATACATCAGCAGCACCCCAGGCGCAGAGGAAGAAAACATCAATTCTGGGATTACACCAGCGGCCACCAAGACTTCTCCCTCCCTGGATGTAACCCAGAAATACTGCAGGTTTCCCTGCTGGCCCCGCAGCTCTTACCTGTCCGCTGTGTTTAGGGAAAAATCAGATGCCTTCATGGTGATGAGGATGGCTATCGCACGATTGTTTGCCCAGAAGTGCTGGGATGGGGATACACACACACACACACACGCAGTGATTCCTCCCACTCTGGTTGGATTTCGCAATCAGAGCTGGCCGGCCGCAGCACTGGGCTCTCCCCAGAGGTTCCCTTCATAAGAGGGAGCAAATTCCATTTATCTATTGAGGGGAGATTTGCATTTTAAATATCCCAACTCCAAATGTCACCCAGTTTGATCCCCTAAGCTGAACAAACGCACAGGAGCAGGGAGGGGGTTGGGGGCGGCTCACCAGCATGAACCGCTGGGAAGAAAGGAAAAATCCAAGGTTAAAAGCACGCACGGATGTTTAATCCAGGCTGAGGTTGAAGATGGGAGCAAACATGGCAGTGACCTTCCCCCGCTTCCAGCATCTGTCAGGCAGGACACAAGGGAACAGGTATCGGAGGCTTCGACCATTAAGGATTAGGGATTTCGTGTTTGAGATTTTGTTTACACAATAAGACTTAAGTGATTGCTGCATGGAGTGTAGGTGGATTCTCCCCAGTGCCTGCAGAGGGATTAGTGCCTATAAGGCAGAGAGAATGAGCTAAAAATTTGAGAGATCAAAGTGCAGAAAGAGGAATCCCACGTTCTCCGTGATGGGAAGGGTGGGGAGAAAGAGGCCAGTGGTCAAGCCTGAGATGAATGTGGCTGCTGGCCCTGAAGAACCCAGGGAAAGGCATGAAGCGTTCCTCACCCTGCAGCTGCAGGGATGCCAGAAAGCATCTCGGGGAGCAGACGGACCCTGGGTGTTTTCCATCCTCTCCAGGGGCTTCAAAGCCTCCCTGGCCAGCGCTAGCCCCCAGGAGAGGGATGACCACAGCCCTTCCTGAGCTCCTGGTGGCCACAGGAGAATCTCTGGGGAGCATGGCAGGAGAGAGTTGTCCAGCCCAGACCCACCACTGCAGCACTGGGGCACAGGCTCAGTGCTGTGCCCTGCAGGGGCAGGCCCTGCTCCCACTGCACTTATCAGGTATCCTATGACCGAGGTGACACTGCCTTGTATCAGACCATGCCACACAAGGAGAGGACAGGTTTCCCTGGGCCTGGGGGGGGCCTCTGCCAAAGCTCCAGACCCATGGCACCCTGCCTGCCCTCCCCACCTGCCTCCGCTGCCCAGCTAAGCAAATGAGTCTTCTCCTCTACCCAATAAGCCATAAAGCCATGAGCTGATTCAATTAAAACAAGGCACCAATCCCTGTCCCCAGAAGGCAAATGAGATGAATGTTTAAGGCATGAAGTTTTTTCACCCCCGGCACCTCATTAACGACTTCAGCCCCCTGTGCCCAGGGCACTGCCTCCTGCCAGCTCCCTCCCTGCAGCATCAGCTGCCTGCACCCAGCAGCAGATCAATGCACCCATGGTGGGAGCATGATGCACCTGCCAGTCCTGCTCTACTGCATCTTGGCCCCAGGAACTGGGAGCCCAGTGGGGTCAGGTGTATGGAAAACCAGCCCAGGCCAGGCAGACTCAGAGCTGCCTCCAGTGCAGGCAGCCTGGGGGACAGTCTCTGGCCATGGCAGCCCAACAAGGCTCACAGGCATCCCCTTTTCCTACTTGGCATCTGCAGCGACTGAGTTTGCTCCATTACTCAGTTTTTTTTGAGAGGCAGAGGGTGTGTGTGCCCAGCCGTGCAGCTGCCCCATGTCCCCGTGTCTCTGGCACTCAGGCACGGGACACAAGTTTTATCCTCACCCCTGGCTCAAAACCCACAGGCAGGCGGGCACTCCTTCACCACAAATGAGTCTGAAACGGTTCAGAGAAGCACTAATTTCCTCCCTCCTTAATGCATGGAAGCTTCTTACACTAAATCTATACAGACACAATTAGCATTATTCATATTCCATATGCTCTGCTCCCTTGTGATGAATATTAATCTGTTCCCCGCTCCCAGGCATTAGAGATAACGGCGCTGCACCGTGCCATGCTGCAGCGGCAGAGATGGTCTGAAGGAGCAATGCTCCAGGTGGAGGCAGTTTCACTCCTACATCGGGAAGGGGAGACTTTGTGCCTTTATTTGGAGGGGGGATGCCTGGTTTTACAGCTGCAGGGCTGGGCTGAAGCAGTGTGTCCTTTCCACTCCTGCTCACAGCTGAACTGGCCCCCCCAGGGCCTTGCAATGGGGTCAGGCAGCGTGAAGCCCTGGCCCTCTCTGCAGGTTTTGGAGGTGGGATAGGACTCGGGCAGCTCACCTTTTCCAGCCTTTCTGAGGCAGAGAAGTGGTCACGGGTGTTGCAGGAGCTACACCACTGCCCTTGGTGTATGTCAGAGCATGAGAAGCTCTGCTGTCATCAGGGCATCTTCACTGTAGCGCCCAGCTGTGTCCCCAAGGCCAGCACAGCCAGGCAGCTGTGACACCTGGGTCCCCATCCCAGCCCTGCACAGCAGCCCCCCCTCAAAGGGTGTGCGGGGCAGCAGCACCCACTGATGCTGCAAAAAGAGCGCAGGAAGGGGGCAGAGGAAACGATGCAGCGAATGCAGCTCATCCACGCAGCTGCTGCTCTCTTGTAGGGACACCAGGGGGGAGGGGGAGAGGATTACAATTCAAGAAGCTTTTGTAAATCATCCCCAGCCCTGCATCTGTCCGTCCATCCATCTTTGCCCTCCGTGTGTGGCTCCAGGCCAGGCTGGGGGTGCTGCGAGTGGGGGGCCTGGGGGCTGCGAACTGAAATGCCATACGCATGGTGGGGGTGGAAAGGATACAGGCCAAGAGGCACCGTGTCGCTATACATCCATTTGCATGCTTAATCCACTGCTGGGGAGTATAGCGTCAGGTCCCCCATCTGCTCTGCATCTCGCATCATTAGCTGGCTGGTTTCCGAAGCGGCTCTGAGCAGAGGTGGGAGTCGAGCAGAGAGGGGAGAAGGGAAGCTGGTCCCAGCTCCGCGCTCCATTGTGTGTTGGCAGCCTGGGGAGCTTGGGGTAATCCTTGCTAGAGCTGGTGGGCAGCACACAGGAGGACAGGGAGAAGTGGAGGTGGAGAAGGTCAGTCTCTCTGTCTCCCTGAGGTGATGCCATGCTCCCAGCTCCCTGCAAGTCCAAGGCCCCACAGTGGCAAGTCCCCTGTGGGCAGCACGAGGGGGACAGGGCATCTCCTCACCTCTTGCAGGTGCTGCCCACACTCCAGCTCTGCCCACGGGAGTGCCTGGGGTAATGATAGTCTCCATAACTGCTCCCTCTCCACGGGCAAACCAGGAAGCACTCACAGCCACCAGCCCACGCACGAAGGAGAGCTCAGCTCCACTGCACAGATCCAGCCACATCAACCATCCTCGCTGTCACTAACCCAGGGCAACAGTACCAGAGCACAGCCCCTTTAAATCTCTGCACTCGCAGGCCAGGCTGGGACACCGTAAAGGGAAAAATAAGGCAAAGAAATTATTTTCTTCTCACCAGCAAGCCTGGAGAGCTGCCCGTTCCTCAGCAGTGCGCTGCCAGCCCTCCCACGCACCGCACGGTGGAGGACTGCAGAGGCCAGCGTGGGCTGGGGGATGCCGGGGGGGCTGGGGCACAGTGGGGCCCCTCCAGGCCGGACAACCCTGCTCACTGGGGTATCACAGGGGCGGCAGGACCCCCAGAGCCCTCCTCACCCTGGGGTCCACGGCACATCCCTCTGCTCCATCACATGCCCCATCTACCCCATTCTGTGGAGACATTCCCATCTCCAGGCTCTAAAAGGGCTCAAACTCACCCAAAATATCTGCTGAACTCCCCAGGTCAGGGCCACAAGGAGCTACCCCACCCAGTTGTGCAAATTGGGGTTTCTCAGGAAGTGGCAATGAAGAAGGGGTCAGAGGGATGGAGGGACTGGGCAGACTCGGGGTGAAAGCCCTGCACCCCTTCAAGGTCATTCTCCCCCTCCGCTTTCATGCCTGGCTGGGTTCTTTCATTACTTACCCAAGCTGCAAATTGTCTAATTTGGAGCACACCATTTATCCCTGATGTGCACTTGAGCAGCCAGATTTTGTTTTCAGGTGTGTAATTAATTTTTTTAACGTGATTTCTCTCCTAGGAAACTGCAAACAAACAGTTCTGGCTTTCAGGGCTGGGCGGTTGGGGTGAGCGTCAGGGCAAAGAACGGGCAGGCAAGGAGACGAGACTGGATCCTGGAGGATGTGAGGTTTGTGGCAGCTCCACATCCTCCTGCTTTCCAGCCGGAGCCACATCTTTCGGCGCAGCCCTCTGCCTCCTCTGGACACCGCCACGCTTCCCTCAGGCATCAGCAAAGGCTTGGGAGGGGAAGCAACAACTGCTCCCTGTTCCCAACTCAATCTGCTGGGAATTACCATTTTTATTAAGACCTAACATGTATTTGGCTGCTAGGAATGTGATTTGCTCCCAGAATGAGATTACAGCAGCTCCTGAGGAGCCCATATCAACATCTGCCTCACTGTGATGATGCTCCCATCCCTGGTTGGAGGAGCTTCCACCACCGGATCTTCCTGGGCACCTTCACTGCAGGGAGAGGTTGCACTCAGGCACAGCACCGGAGAAACCCCTGCAGATGGATGCCCCCGACTTCTGTCCCCTTGGCTGCAGTGTTTGCTGTTCAAGGATGTTGCTGGGCTATTTTTGCAATGCCCTTCACCTCTCGCAAGTGGATGGAGGAGAAGCAGCAACCAAGGGTGGGTCACTTCTGCCCTCACTGCACATTCCTGTGCAGTGGCTGGGTGCCCGGTTGGGTGCAGGTGGGAGGCATGGGAGGACCCAAGCAATCCTTCTCCGAAGACCAGCACAAAGAATCACCTGCTGTGAATGTGCAAGCACATCTCTTCACCTCTCCCGCAGCTGGGGAAGTTGTTATATGATTTGTACCACTGGCTTTCCAGATGAAAGGAGGCGAAAATCACCTCCATTAGCTGAGCAGAGGTCGTAGGGAGGATCTACAAAAAGAGCACTTTGGAGATGACTCTATGCAGGTCCCAACCCATTGCCCCATGAGACCCCTGGGTGTGGGGTGGCAGTTTGAGGGGGTGCAAGATGCTGCTGTGCCACCCCCATGAGGGGATTTGGGCTGGTGCCAGCACTGCAGGAGTTTGTGGGCGGCTACTCCACAGCAGCCACCCCCAAACTCCCACAGCATCAGCCCTGAGGATGATCTGCATGTGAAGTCTGAGACAGCAGCAATGCTGGGGGGGCTACAGCTGGTGACACCCCTGGGACACGTCCCCTGCTTGCTGTCCCACCAGGTCAGCAGGTCCCACCAGCAGCAGTTGCCTGTAAAATAAAGCCACTGCTGCAGCCCCACTCCCAAAATGGTCCTCCAAGAGTGAGTTTGGCAGCGTTTCCCCTCAAGCAGCAGGTGCCACTGTGGTCACAGTGACACAGGCAATGACCCCACAAGGAGGATGCCACCACCCAGACCCCCAGGACCATGAGTCAGACTCCTTGGGGATTTTTTTCCTGCACATTTAGTTTTTTGTTGTGACTTTTGAGAAGGGACAGTTTCATCCCAGAGGCCATGGGAGAGGGCTGAGTGTTGTGCTCCTGCATCCCGCTGCCCTTTGTTCTTTGAAACTGCCTTCCAAGGAGCTGCTTAGCATTCAGAGCAGGCATCCGCGCTGTTTCAGGGCAAAAACTCCCATTTGCCTTCAAAAACACATCGATCTTCTGCAGTCTGCCATGAAGGACAGCACCCACCCTCCAAAACAGGACAGGGGGCACATGAGGGCCTGGCTTGGCTTTCCCAAGTGCAGGCAGGATGAAGCGACCCTGCTCCACGCTCTACCCTGCAACAACACCCTACCATCACAATGGATCCCCTCACCCATCACCATCTGGCTCTGCAAGCCCAGGGATTCAAATGGGAAGGCATCAAAGCCCTGATTTCTTTGTTTTTCCCTTTGCTCTTTTTTTCTGCCCTCCTCCCCTAGGGCATTTCAGCTCCCAGGTGCTACCTGTGCAGAAACAGGAATGAAAATCCCTGGGAATTGCTACTGTCCCTGGGAAATTCCTGGCAGGGGTCCTGGAAACTGAGGTGATGCAGTTTGGCCACTGGCGGGATCGTGGGCAGATTCCATTCTGGCTGCCCCTCAGCATCCCTCCCTGGGAACTGGCACTTTTTCCAGCAAGATTTGGTGCCACGTGAGTGTTAAAATCTCATCTGCCTAATGGGCATGACTGAATTATCTGCCTTCCCTCTCCTGATAAGGGCCTGGCTGTGTGCTCTCCAGGCGAAGGAGGTAATACTTAAATAGCTTCTTTTCTTACACTTCACGTGAGGATTATTATGCCTGACTTAAGTGCCCCTCCTCTACCTCCAGCAAGGGAAAATTCCCCATGGTGGCACCATCAGCAGCACTGCCACCAGGCACCAGCTGGCACCAGCTCTTGTGGGCTTCCCTCTCCTGCCCGTGCACAGCAGGCATGTCCTCCCAGGCACCCGTGGCGGCACAGGCAGAGCCGTGCAGCTCAGTATCTCCTCCTGCATCGCCTGTACCAGTGCAGCCACCATCACCTACCAGGAAGGGAGAACCCTATCACTGCAGGGAGCACATTTTCTGTGCACCACAAGCCTGGGGACCTTTGCTCCAAAGCATTTGTTTATGAGTAATCACAGTCACCCCAGCCAGAGACCAGCGTCAGCTGTCCCTGTGGCCTCGGCAGAGCCATCAGCCCCAAGTGCCCTGTTGCAAAGCTCCAGGCTGTGGCACACACCACGGCCCTCAAAGATCATAATTTTGCAAATGCAAAAGAGAAGAAGGACCCGCTCCAGCCCACCCATGGCTGTCTCCTCACGGCTGCTCTGGGGAAATGACAAGACTGGTGGCTCCCATTAGCAGGGCAAACGCTGGGGAGAAAAATGACTATTGATCACCCCTGTGAGTTCAGCAGCGAGGCACGCACAGCCCACGGCTGTGATCGATAGTGCCGAGGAGACATTTGCTCTTGCTCTCACTGTGTGTTGTGTCTCCATCCAGGGCTCCAGGAGGAAGCCTGTGCCACACCATCATCCAGCACAGCTCCTGCAAGGTTACATCCTCTGCTGGGCTCTCCAAGCCAGTGTCTCCATCCACAGGAGGCAGGAGAGCAGGGATGCTCATTCGTGCATGGCAGGGGTGAGCAAGCAAAGCAGCTGTTCCGTGGCCAGAGCCTCTCCATTCCCTCAGCTTCCATGGTGATGACACAGGGACAGCCCCGGGATCTCTCTGCTGAGGGATGTGGTGGCAGCCAGGGCTTCCCCAGTGTCAGGCCACCCTCACATGCTTAGCCCCTGCCCCATTGGGTCCCTTCTCAGCCAGGCATGCCCCATGCACACAAGCTCCCATCAGAGACACTCCTGACCCACTCCCCATCCCCAGGGCTTGCTGACCTCGGGCTCCACAGGACACCCAGCCTTGGCATGACAGGAGGAACAGGAGGAAAATCAGAGATTTCCATCCCTCCAGAAGAGGCTATTGGCAGGGAAAGCAGAACTACACTTCCCAGAGTGCTCCTGGCCCTGCCTGCCGCCCGGGGGAAGGCTGAGAGACCCAGCCACCAGCTCCTCCCTGCTCCTAAATTATTCTCCTTATTATTTATTTGTGGTTTTTCTGCACTTAACTGTCTGCCTCGTCCACTTAATTGGGGGATTATTGCCACTACCTGCCCGTCCGCCACAGCCCAACTCATTAGTGGGGCTTATTTATTAGCAGCGAGGCAGTAGAAATGCACCCTGCAGCTCTTTCTCCTCCGGTGCAGGCGGCTGGAGGCAATGGAGGAAAGCGAGCAAGGGCCAGGATGGGGACAGTGGCAGCGAGCACTGTTTGGCCAGGGCTGGGTCAGAACCATCCTCTGATGGGCATGGAGGCATCACAGCAGCCTCCTCCGGTGTCTGGCATCAGCCTGGGACGCCGCTGCTCCTGGCAAAGCACAGAAGGAGCAGCAAGAGCCTGGCTGCTCCTTAAAAGTGCTTCCCGAGCTCGGGAAAGGTCAGTCACACAGTGCTGTCCTTCTGCTCACAACAAGGGATCCTATCTCCTCGGCACAGCTGTGGCTGAGTGACAGCCGCATGGCAGGGCGATGCCAACAGCTTGTGGGAGGCCACCATGGGGAGGCAATAGGACTAGTGCCCCCCAAGCCCAGGAGGAGCCAGCAGCACCCCAGGGCCCCTCTCCAAACTGCTGCTCCCATTTCCAGGCTGGAGAATCCAGGAAGAATGTGGGACAGTGGGAGCGAGCCTGCATATTGAGTGCTTTGATAAATAAAACATGGAGAGAAGGCAATCAGAGCTGCCCACTTGGCTGCAGGCAGCTCTGTCTGCGGCGGCTGCATGGGGCGAATTCACAAGCGGTGCCACCCCAGCCGTCAGGCCGCCAGCCCCAGCGCTGCTCCTCCTTTTGCATCCAAGTTTTGCTGTCTCAGCACTGAGGGGGATTGATTTATTCATCAGCCTCTCCATCCCGCAGCAGCCCTTCAAGGAGGAGCGGTGCAGTGAGATGCTGTGTGATGTGACGAGCGGCACGGCAGCAAGCAGGGTGGGCTGACCCTGTAGGTGGCTCCCGGCTGACCCACATCTCACCTGCCATGATGCCTGGTGGAGGAGGGACTCCCCAGGGTGGGAAACATGAGCAGAAAACTCCACCGGGGCCACACTGCTGAGCCCTCCTCAGGCACAGAGGCATGGCCGTCCTGTGCCCCCCTTTCAGGACAGAGAGACAGGACCCCATTTGTTGGGAGATCAAATGTCAATGGTCAAACCTGTCACAATGATGGGTTGCAAAGCGAGGAGCTGACCCCAGAAAGCACCAGCCCCAAAGCAACCCTGGGGCGCTGCAGGAGCCACTCTGTGCACCCACAAAGCCAAAGCAAAACCCAGGGCAAAGAGTGCTGTGCCAGGGAAGTGAGGGCAGCAGCCTGCGGAGAGGGGCTGGGCAGGGGGAGGACGAGTCCCAGACCTCCAGGCTAGTGGGAATCTCAGGAGTACGCTGGGCCATGCCTCCTCCTCCATGTCCCTTCCTTGGGACACCCCACAAGAGACCCTGGGCTTTATCAGGTGCAATGGGTGTCTCTGATTTGGGGAGAACCACTGACACCCTGAGACACCCAGAAATGCCCTGTCTAGAGACTCTTCCTCTGCGGGAGATGGCAGTGCCATGGGAGGGGCATCACTGACTCTGGGGGCGAGAAGTGCTGTCCCTGGGGACAGGAAGAATATTGAAGGGTATTACTGGATGGGTGGAACTGGCAGGTAGGGGTCAGGAGGGATGGACAGGTACTGGGGGTAATTGCTGGGTAGTGGGGAAATGGGGGTGGCCAAGAAATAAGGGGTAATGCGGGATATGGTCAGGTCCTTGGGGGTGGCTGTTGTGGGCACTAGTGGTGTAACTGCTGAGGCCCAGGAGCATGGCCAGGTGCTGGGAGGGATGCCTGCGTACTGGGTTATAGTCAGGTACCAGAGAGATGGCTTGATAGCAGGGGGAAAACTGCGGGGTACCAAGGGGGACAGCTAGGTACCAGGGGCGGACGAGGCCGGGGAGCAATTACCGGGAACCGAGGGAGCCTGCGGGGGCAATCGCCGGGTAACAGAGGGGAATTACCGGCTGCGGGGA
>VXBJ01005527.1:0-30273 GCA_013400055.1 Nycticryphes semicollaris | reverse complement strand
GCCTGGGAAGGGATCCCTGGGCAAGCGCCCCGGGCATGTCCCAGGAGCTGTTGCTTGCGCCCCAATGGGGGGACGCGGGGGCACGCCATTGCCCCGGCCCGTCCCTTGCCGCACCGTGCGCCCCCCTCCCCGTGCTTCCTCCGCCATAGCCCCCAGCCGCTCACCGGGGCCCTTCCCGGGAGGCGGTGGGCGGCACGGGGCCCTGCAATCATGCTGTGACCATCCTGCTCGAACTAGTCTTTGACAAACTAATAAAATAAAGGGATTTGTACATTGCTCCAGCCTCTTCCCAACCATTGCTTCCCCGGGGCCCCGCGCCAGCTCCCTCGCCCCTCCATCCCCCCTCAGGCCTGGGACCTGGCAGCTCATCACACCAGGGCTCACCCCAAGGTGAATGGAGGGACCAAACATGGCTCCCAGAGCCCCGCTCAGCCCAGCTGCCTCCCCATACTGCCCTGTCCACCCTACAGGCTCCCTCTCCAGGGTTGGAGACGAGGTAAAACGTGTGGGTGTGGGTGGGTCCCTGTCCCACGGACACAGCAGGAGGGCTTTTGTTCCTTCCTCCTGACTCTGGGACTCCTCTCACAGAATAACTGGGGATACCCCTGGGGCACAAGGGCTGTTTCTGTTGGGTCACAGCCCTCTGCCCCCACAAGAGCTACAAGAGTTGGGCCCTGGGCAATGGAACACCTCATTCCCCTCCACCAGGCAGTGGCCCTGGCAGCGCCTGGCCTGGGCTTGGCACAACCCTGGAGGCCTCCAACCGGAGCCAACCTCAGCTTTGACTGATTTGCCATCATTTACCAGCAAAGAGCTCAGCTGTTACCCAGGCAGCTGCAGCAGAGCAGTCACCTGGAAAAGCCTCTGTCAGAAGAAAATATTAGGGTAGGAAATGATAGAGATCTTGCAAGCAAGGTCTCCATTGCAGGCAGGCTGCGCCCGCACCTCCTCTGCAGTGACCATCTTCCCTGTGACCCAGCACACCACGGAGGGTCAGAAAGCCCCAAAGCTCTCCATGGAGAGAGGGGGTCGGGGAGGCACTACTTGTCACCCCGCTAGGGCTGCGGGGAAGGGCTCTGCCCAGCGTCGGTGGCTGTAGCAGGGGACAGGTGGCACCTCTTTCCGGGACCACGGCCCTGCTTCATCCCTGCGGGGTACTGCCAGGCGGGAGAGGGGTTACAGGGCTGGGACAGGTCCCCAATCTCTGTGCGCTGTCCGTGCTGTCACTTGTCCCCAGCGTGAGCGCGCAGCGCCCCCTGGTGGAGTGACAGGGCAGGACAGGAGACAGACCCGCTGCGGACGGGCGGTGGGGACAAGGGGGCCAGCCCCTCAACACAGACCCCTCAGCCAGGTCCCCGCCATAGCCAAGGGGAAGGAGACAGGGGAAGGGAAAGCAGCTCAGCATCCCCCTTCTTCCCCCACAGCAGCCACAGGTACCTTCGTTATGGAAGAGCATTTATCAAAATTAGAAAAAAAAAATACCCCACACATCCAAAAAAAAAAAAAAAAGAAAAAAAAAAAAGCCCCATCTGGGCAAACATCCCCCAACACACACCACCCCCCCATCCTCCCCTCGCTGTGCCAGTGCGGGGAAGGGACACCAGGAGAGGACAGGGCAGGCTCTGCTCCCAGGGCTGCCCTTGCCACCAGGCCAAGTGGCAGAAGGGGACGGTCACACAGCTTATCAGTGCTGAGGAGGCTGGAGCTCCTCTCTCAGGAGGCTCCTCAGCAGTCACCTGCAGGGACTGATGTTCTTTGGCCACTTGCCTTTGGAATAAGCCCCCCCTGTCCCCAAGAGGAGGCAGCGGAAGCCCTGAGAGGGCGAGGTGGGCTCTGCCAGCATCACCTCCCGTCCTCTCCAGTGCACAAGCTGCTTGTTATAAATGCTCCTGAGGGCAATACACAAAGAGCTGAGCCAAAGCTCGCAGCGCTGCCAAGCAGGCAAGGAGGGGAGCATCTCCTCACCCCGTCCCACACTAATTAAGCACTCCACCCTCCCCACCCCCAAGAGCAGGGAAGCGCTGCCTCCCCCAATGTGGTTTCATTAGGAGTCATTGGGGAGCCCGAAGAGCTTGACGGTGCCTGCCTCCCGGCTGCTGTCATATTTGCCGTCTTTGTCATCACAGGCGAAGGCCAGCAGCGGCCTCTTGGGGTGCCAGGCCACTGTGAAGGTGGGGGACTCACACTGCACCTCCCAGAGCTTCTCTCCTGCATGGAAAAAGGGCCACATCAGCTTCTGCCTCGTAGCGTGCCCCTGCCACGTCAGCGCAACACCAGAGCCAGGCACCTGCTGCTTCTCTCCCGCACAGGGCAGAGGAGGAACAGACACTGCTTCAGCGCCTCTTAATCACCTGGTGACAAGGCACAGACACAACACGCATGTCTACCGCAGACTAACGAGGCAAAGGCTCCCCCTCATGGCGTTCTGCTCTGCACAGCCAAGCTGTTCCTTGGAAGTCCCACATTCACAGCGCCCTCCCAGCTTCACCAGTGCTTCTCCATCCAATTCCCTCCTTGCTGTTCCCCGAAAGAAAAAAAAAAAAAAAGTTACCTGTCTCCACCTCTGCAATATCAATGAAGTGATCTTCTGATGCCGATGCCAACATCTTCCCATCATGGCTGAAGCTCAGTGTTCGCACCGGCCAGTCAAGCCTGCAGCGACAGAGCGAAGCAGAGAGTGAGCCATCTCCCGCACGGTCACTGGAGAGGGCAGGCAAACGACTACGGGACAGCATTACCTACCTTGAGAAGCACCTCACACACACCAGTTCATCCACGTCCCAGAGGCTGACTAATGCATCAGCACTGCCCGTGGCAAAGTACTTCCCCATGGGATCAAACTTGATGCAGATGCAGTTTGAAGGATGGGCGTTGATGGACTGAATGGGTTTCAGCTCTGGGTAGCTGTGGAGATGAAGGGAGGGCAGGAAGCAGTGAGAGGAGTGTAGGGCTCATCTACAAGCAGGGCAGGTGGGACTGGAACTATGAGAACCAAGCTGGTGCAGGACCACGCTCTTGGAAACCCTGAGTGTTGAATGAACGAGGCAAAGCATCAGGGTGACTCTCAAGGAGTCCAGCCCAGAACTGGGGCAGCCTCAGCTCCACACAAGTTCTTTCCCAACAGAGGGCTGGGAATTGTTGGGGTGTGGGACTCAGGTTCCCCAAAAAGCAGCAAAGGGGTTTGCAGACTGATGCTTGCCGCAGCCAGTGCAGCTACCCTTCCCCACTTGCTGCCACCAGCACCTACCTGAGGATGTTGATGCAGCCATTCCCATTAGTGAGGAAGAACATGTTGTTATCATTGTTCCAGGAGATCTCGTTCACCTCAAACTTGAACTGTTCCTCAGCTTTGGAGCGATGCGTCTTGGCATCAATGAAAGTGACCACGTCATCTTTGTTGCCCACTGCAATGGTCTGTCCATCAGGGCTCCAACAGATGTTGATGTTCTCCCCTAGAGAGCCAGAAAGGCAGGAGGTCCCATTTCTGCCCAACAATCCACAGCAGCCACGAATTAAGCAGAGAGACGTCTTTTATTCCTGATCCAAGGCCTCAGTTTGTTCCACTAACTCCAAAACCACTCCAAAATGGGAAAGACTACCAGGTCTGCAGTCTAACACACAAACCCCATACAGCAGCTGTGCAGCAAATAGGTAGTTATTGAAAATTAAACTGAACAGCTTCAAGCCAACGTGACTACATCACTACTTTTCCCATTTCAGCCAAGATGGGACCACAGCAACCAAAAATCAAGGTCAGTTCAAAGATACTCTTAACCCTGTGGTCTTCAAGATCCAGAAAAAGCAGAAGCCAACAATAAACATATAGGGATGGGAGTAAGAACAAGACAGGTTTCTGTTTGCCATCTTTAATTGCTAGGCCTGACAATTAAAAATTTGAGATTTCCAAGGGCAAAGACGGTACATAGGTTAACTAGCATGAGAATTCAAATGATCACTTTCTGAATCCATGCAAACATTTACTTCCACCATGGCTTTCTGCAGACACGTCTTTCCCCAGTATCCAGCTTTGCAGCTCACAGACTCCAGACACAAATACACCGGCATTTTAACAGCCAGCATCATACTGCAATAGTTTCTCCAGTAAATCAGCCCTCTGATTTACTTCTTGGGTAAAGCAGCCCTCGAGTTCACTGCTGGTCCTTACAGGTGAGTACAACACAAAGACAAAAACAGTCAGCAAAGACGGCCAACACCTAGAAGAAGGGATCAAAGCACTGTGCCACTGCAGACAGGTCCCATGCAGCAGAAGTTCTGCTGTGACTCAACAGCCCCCCTGGGAAGGCACGGACTCACCTTTGGTATTGACAGTAGCGATGCACTTGGTGGTGCGGACATCCCAGATGCGGATGGTTTTGTCCCCAGATGCAGTGACGAAGAGGTCAGGGTTGCTGGGGTGCCAGCAGAGCTGATCCACGCTGTCCCCATGGCCCCGGTAGTTGTTCTCCTTCACCTGGAGGGAGAGGACAGCCATTCGCGGGAGCGATGAGCCCAGCTCTACCAGCCTCCTGCCTTGGATCCCAGTATGCTGCACCCCGCTCCGCTGCCGGTTACCAGAGGGGGGCGGGAGCCCAGCCCACCGCCCCACCGCCATTTCAGTCATGCTCCCCATCGGGATGGAGGAGCCCTCCCTGTGCCCCCAGCCAGGCATCAGCTTCAGTCCCGGCTCTCTGGCCTCAGCCCAGGCCTGTGGGGTCCTTGGCAACGCTCCTTTTCCTGGTACAGTTCCCGTTTCCAGGTACCGACCACTGGGGCCCACTCCCGGTTCAAGCCACCCGTCGGCGCATCCGGGCCCGGGAGAGGTCTCCGGTACCGACCCGAATCAGCAGTCCCATCCCAAGGGCTCCCGGGCTGCTCTGATACCGGCCCGAATGTGACCCGGGGCCCAGTGCCGAACCGCCTGGTGCCGGGAAGAGCTCACCAGCCGGTCCTTCTCCAGCAGGAAGACGCTGGCGGTCTTGTCGAAGGAGCCGGAGGCGAGGCGGCGGCCGCAGCAACTCCAGGCCACCGAGTGCACCTTGGCACCGTGCGCCGGGAACTCACGGCTCCGCGTGTTGGCGCGGAACAGCTCCTGCATGGCCTGCACGTAGGGTGAAAGCGCCATGGCGGCGGGGCCGGGGCCGCCACCACCACCCTCACCCCGCCCCGCCGCCGCCACCACCACTGACGCAACTTCCGCCGCCTCGCTAGGCCCGGCCTGGCCCGCGGCCCGAGCGCTGCCCCCGGAGCTAGCCCGTGGGGGGCGGAGCCGCCGCTAAGATGGCCGACAGCGTTGTCCTCATTAGCGACTCGGAAGCTGAGGGTGGCCGCTCACCGCCGTCACACCGGCGTCGCTGCCGTCGCCACCTGTCGCCGCGGCGGCGGAGCGCGCTGCCGCCCCCCGCGGTGAGTCGGCGGCCTCCGGGGAGGGGCGGGGCTGCGGGGACTCCCGCCGGGAGCGGCGCCGCTTGCCCTTCACAAAGATGGCGGCGCTTTCGCCGTAGCCGGGAGCCGCGCCGGGATATGAAGCCTTGAGGGCCGTGGAAGGGGTGCAGCGAGCGTCCCGGAGCTGCGGCCGTGTGTTCCCGGGCAGCCTGGTCCCCTCCGTCACGTCCCTCGTGGCCCCAAGGAACCCCCAAGGAGAGCTTGGGTCCCCTCAGCCACCTCCCGCCAGTAGAGTCCCCAAGCGTGTCCTTCCACCCCCCATCTCCGGAGGTCACAGCCCTCCTGGCCGCATCCTCCCGGGAAGACCCCGGCCCCCAGCCAAGGTCTTGGTCTAAGGAGGATCCCAGCCTGCCAGGATTCCACCTCCTGGTAGGGGTCCAGCCCTGGGCTGTGGTAAGGTGCCCACCACCCCCCTCACCTGGGCCACCCCGCAGACAATGGGCCCGTGTGGTGGCAGTTCAGGGCACAACGTCGCCATCAAGACACAGCCCTGGGCAGGTGGTAACGGTCTGTCCACCCCCTGCACCGGGTGCCGTTGTCCCCAGTTACAATGCAGCTCTCAAACACCAGCAGTTCTGCGGTGTCCAGGGCAGCACAGCTGGCTGGAGCCAAGGCAGCCTCCAGCCCTCGTCGGCTCCACCAGCGTCCTGGAACACACCAGACCTACTGGGTTTTGTCACCTCTCCAAGCTACACACGGCCCATCCTTAGGAAAGGCAGCAGGTCTGAGTTAAGGGAAAAAAAAAAAAAAACGGATTTAAATTGTCCACAAAACATGTTCCTACTTTGAGATGCTGAGGGTTTTTTTTTTCCAAGAGCAAACAGGCTCTGACCCCTCGTGGGCACATCGAGATCCTGAGAAGTGCCATGTCCTGCCCGCCGGAGGCGCTGACACAGCTGCCTCCCCCTGCCTGCTCCTGCTGCCCCTCAGACAGGCGCGTCCTTGGAGCTCCGGGTGCACCATCACCCAGCAAGGTCTGGATGGGAGTCCCCAAAGTCTCAGGGCTGCTGTAGCTCTGGCCTGGTGCCATGGATGTGAAGGTAGCTCTGTTCCCTGCTGCTCGTTTCCCTGTAGCGGGTGAGGATGTGCCACAGGGGGGTGCCGAGGTTCAGATCCTGCGCTGCTTCTGCCAGGAGCCCCTGGGGACAGGGGACAGCAGTGCTCCCTGTGCTGCCCTTGCCTTCCTAGGAGGGAACACAGAGGGCAGCCAGGCCTGCTCTGGCCCAAGACAAGAGGCGTTTGGAGCAGAGGACCCAGCCATTTCCTCTAAGGAGCTTGGGGGGAGGGGAGTGGGTTATCTCTGACAGGAGTGGGGAAGAAAAGCTTGGGTCAGGCTACTGGGCAAGGCTGACACAATCTCGGGCTGCTGGCTGCAGGTTGCCCTGTCCTTTCCGCTGCTGCCAATTTTTCCTTTTCCCCCTTGGGCTGGGGCAACAGTGTCACCAAAGCAGAGGTCCCTGGCAGGGGAGGAATGAGGCACCCCAGGTGCCACCATCACTGACATCACCATCCTTTTGTCCCCACAGGAGATTATTGACCTGACCTGCGAGGACACAAGCACAGACCCGGTGCCATGGAGCAGCCTCACCATCATCGACCTGACAGAGGACACGTGCAGTCCTCCCCACACCACTGGCTGGGCTGACCAGGACTCCAGGCAGGCACCAGCAGCACACACATCCCTTCCCCAACTCTGCGCCGTCGCGACACCAGAAATGGAGGCAACGTCAGGGCCAAGCCCTGCAGCACCCTCACACAATGCTACCGCAGAGCCCGGTTGCACCACGGACGTGGCAGAAAGCAAAGAGAACTGGAGCTGCTTCTCTCCTGCCTGCAGCCACCACAGCTCCTCCTGCAGCCCAGAGCAGAGCTGCAGCACTACCACTTTTAACAGTGACTTGGGCTCCCTGGCCAGCATGCAGCTGGACTCAGACTTGCTGGCCCTGTCCCCATCCAGCAGGGCCAGCAGCAGCAGCTGGAGATCCAGCAGCCCAGAGGAAGAAATTCCCCACGTCAGCCAGCAAAGGGAGCAGCCCCCAAGGCTGAGCCCTGCCCCAGTCATTCCCCCAACCCCAGTGAAGGCCCGAGGGCCTTTGCTGGGAGCAGGTTACTTAACACCACATGGAACAATCCAGCAAGTGACCCCAGCCATGACCAGGGCTGACAGCAAGGCCTTGCTGAACAAACTGCGCTATTTCAGGAGGAGTGGAGTCCAGCACCTCTTCCTCCAAGGCGTAGCACCCAACAGGGAAGCACAGCAGGTAAAGAGGGTTCAGAGCAGCTGCTGCTATACCCAGCCAGAGGCTGCTCAGAGCAGCCTCAGCAGGAGAGGATGGAGCAGGGACTGTTTCTGCTCCGCTTCTCGTTTTGTGGGAAGCTTTACCAGGCAGTTGGGATCTCTGGTTATTGCAGTTCCCTTCACAGTGGACCCCACTTCACAGCTGGGTTCCTCCGTGTTGGGGAGAGAGAGCTTTCACCCATTGCCTTGCTTTGCATGCAGCAGAAACCTGACCTCATCCCCAGTGGGAAGCTGAGCATGGTGTGCACCACCATAGAGGAGAACTTCCTGGAGGGCACTTTGCATTTCCTGAGCGAGTTTGTCTCCTGCCAGCACCATCCCCCCAAAGAAATCATCTCCCACCTGATCAGACAGATCCTACTGAACCCCCACCAAGTGGAGATTCTGAAGGACACCTACATGCTGCTGATGAAGATCCAAATGTACGTGTTCCTTTTGCCACAGTGCCCTGGGGCTGGCTAAGTGCTCCCAGGAGCCTGCCCAGCATAAAGGTTATTCCCCATGGTCCTAACCCTCAGAACAGGGAGCAGTTTCCCCTGTAACCCAGGATGATCCTCCTGTTACCAGCACAGGCACACCCCGGGCTGACGAAAGATGGATCAGGGCAATTACTGGTCCAGACAGCAGCCACAAAAGCCTCAAGTGGATGGAGGATGGGGGGCATTTAGAGGCAGGGGATGCTGAGACAAGAGGGAAGGCAGCTCCAACTGTATCATGAGCATGCTTTAATCATTTAGTAGCAAGCCCACATAGTTCAGGGACAGCCTGTGGCACCAGGGCATCCTTTAAGACAGAGAAGCACATTTGTCTTGCTCCTGAAGAGCAGATCTCATTCTTCACTGCTGTGACATGGCAAAAATACCTTCCCTGGCCTGCAGCACAGACCATGGGCCTGGAGGTGGCTGGAGCAGTTCCCCCACTGCTCTCAGGGTTCCCACAGAGAGGCACAACGTTTTGTGAGGCCACAGGTCCAGGAGTGCTGATGCTCTCCCTGCAATACAGCTCCAGTCAGCCCCAAAAAAATGAAGGTAGTCAGGGGAGGAGAAAGGGAGAGGGCAAAGCTGGGGAGGAGAAGGGAGGGCAGGCCCCTGAGCTAGTGGACTGCAGAAGGGTCAGGTGCTGCTGTGCTTCTAGACGGTGGGCAGTTCAGCACAAACAGACAGTGCTGTCCTTGCAGGCTCCATCCAGCCAACGCCGCCACAGTGGGATGGGACTGGACACTGCTGAAATACGTCATGGAGGACCAGGTAATTGGCACCACATGTGTCACATCAGGCAGGGATCATCCAGGGTGCAGTGCCCAAGGGTAAGCATTGTCCCAGGGTTTTGTGGCTATGCCCTGCTGCAGAACAGGCCAGTCCAACATGCCATTTTATTGCAGCCACTGAGGGCAGCAAATACCACTTGGGTCTCCCACTTTTATCTACAGTGCTCCCTAAGCTGCTGCACAGCTACAGGCACATCATCTCACCTGAAGAAGACAGAGCAATAGACAAAACCTCAGTGCCCTAGTGCAATGGTAGAACAGGTCCAGCCAAGCCCTCGGGGCATTGCCTGAGCCAGGCAGCCCTTACTGGAGCTACTTCCCAGTCACATACATTAACCTATTCTCGAGACAACCAAATTCCCAGATGCTTCTTGCCTTGCAGCTATGCTAGGCTCATACCCTCTCGATCTGCCCTCAGCAGAAGCCCCCTGGCTGGCTCCTCTTCCTGCAGTACGTGGTGCAGACCCTGGAGGACGACTTCCAGGAGAACCTGAGGTTGCGCCTGCTGCAGAAGTCGATTGCCAAGAAAGTGCTTTCATGTGACATGTGCTTCAACAATGTCAAGTAAGGGATGCCTCCTACTCCCCTGTTCTCTAACCAGATGTCAAAAGGCAGGGACTTGTGAACGTTTGTTGAGACTCCAGGTCAGACTTGCCAGGAAACAAGCTTGGGAGACAGAGGGAGGGGTAGGGACCAAGTATGAAAAACAGGCCCAGGTTTACAAAAGCAAACCACCAGAGATGACACGAGACATTTCTGGCTGCAATCTGGCAGGCTTTTCCCAGGGACAGGGTCCAATTTGCATTGCTTGAGGCAGGACTGAGGAGGAGGCAGTCCTGTTGACAACTGCATAAATCTGCTGCTCAGAGCTAATCCCTACACCCTGTCCAAGCAGGTGAAGAACACGTCCCACCCTCAGGGTCTCTTCTTGAGCTCCAAGTGGGTCTATAGGTCAGAACGCAGCAAACTAGGCCTGTCCCCACTAACGTTCCTGTTTCTGACACAGGGAGGTGGTCAAATGGTTGATCACAGCAGTGACAGGACTCGGCTTCTCCCAGCCCCAGGAGCAGCCACAAGATATTACATCCTCTTCAGCAGAAGCAAGGATGGAAAGCTCATCTGCACCACAGCTGGCCAGTACCGACCAGGCAGATGGGGCTCCACCAACTTTCTTTGCCCAGAGGTAAGTCCTGAAGTCCTGGCTTCCTGCTTGGGGGGGCCAAGTCAGGGAGAAGCCAGTTCAGGTCGGAGTAGCTGGGGTGTACCTGAACTTCTCGTTTGAAGGCTGTGGATGTTGTCTACCTGGACTTTGGTAAGGCCTTCGACACCGTCCCCCACAGCATTCTCCTGGAGAAACTGGAAAATCACGGTGTAGACAAGTGTACCCTCCGCTGGATTAAAAACTGGCTGGATGGCCGTGCCCAGCGAGTTGTGATTAATGGAGCAAAATCCGGTTGGCGGCCAGTCACCAGTGGTGTCCCTCAGGGCTCAGTTCTGGGGCCGGTCTTGTTCAATATCTTTATCGATGATCTGGACAGGGGGATTGAATGCACCCTCAGTAAGTTTGCAGATGACACCAAACTAGGTGGGAGCGTTGATGTGCTTGAGGGTCGGAAGGCTTTACAGAGGGATCTGGACAGGTTGGATCAATGGGCCAAGGCCAATGGGATGAGGTTTAATAAGGCCAAGTGCCGGGTCCTGCATTTTGGTCACAACAACCCCGGGCAGCGCTACAGGCTTGGGGCAGAGTGGCTGGAAAGCTGCCTGGCAGAAAAGGACCTGGGAGTGTTAGTGGACAGCCGGCTAAACATGAGCCAGCAGTGTGCCCAGGTGGCCAAGAAGGCCAACAGCATCCTGGCTTGTATCAGGAACAGTGTGGCCAGCAGGAGTAGGGAAGTCATCGTGCCTCTGTACTCGGCACTGGTGAGGCCTCACCTCGAGTACTGTGTTCAGTTCTGGGCCCCTCACTACAGGAAGGAGATTGAAGTGCTGGAGCGTGTCCAGAGGAGAGCCACCAAGCTGGTGAGGGGTCTGGAGAACAAGTCGTACGAGGAGAGGCTGAGGGAACTGGGCATGTTTAGTTTGGAGAAGAGGAGGCTGAGGGGAGACCTTATTGCCCTCTACAACTACCTGAAAGGAAACTGTAGAGAGGCAGGGATTGGCCTCTTCTCCCAAGGGAAATCACGACAGGACCAGAGGAAATGGTATGAAGCTGCGGCAGGGGAGGTTTAGATTAGATATTAGGAAGAATTACTTTACTTAAAGAGTGGTCAGGCACTGGAACAGCCTGCCCAGGGAGGTGGTGGAGTCGACATCCCTGCAGGTATTTAAGAAACGTGTAGATGTGGCTCTTCAGGGCATGCTCTAGGGGCCAAAATTATTGGTTTGTGGTGGGGTGTTGTGTGTGGTGTTGTGGGTGTGGGGTTTAGTTGGTGGGTGGCTTTTTTGTTTGTTTGTTTGTTTTTGTGTGGGGGTTTTTTTGTTGTGTTTGTTTTTTTGTTTTTTAATGTGGTTGGACTCTATCTCAAAGGTCCCTTCCAACCACTAAGATTCTGTGATTCTGTGAAGTAGACATACACTTGGTGAGCAAGAGACTTCCTCACCTGGTAGGAAACTGGCTGAGTGAGCATCCTCCTCTTACCTGTAGCATAAGGCTGGAGATCTTAGCCTACTGCCCGGGCCACCCCGCCAATACTCAGTACAGCCACACGAGGGTCCACCTGGGGATTAGTTCTGCTTCCAAGAAGATCAGATTCAAAAGCCACCAGGAGACACCAAACCTAGCGTTCTACATCCCTCACTGTCCCTCACTGCAAGGCACGAGGCTGCACTAGGTGCCATCCCCACTGCTTTACTTTGCAAGCTGAAGGTCATGTCTTCCGGTGTTGACTGTCTCTCTAACCTAGGGTGATGCTCCTGCTCCAGCGGATGTTGTCCATCGCAGTGGAAGTGGACAAATCTCCCAACTGCAGTTCCTGTAAGATCGCAGATGTGCTATTCCCATTTATACTGAATATTCCCCTGAGGAGCCAAAGGTGAGACAATCATATGCAAGGCACCTGCCTGTGTGAGCAATAGTCTTATTCCTGATTTACATCAAAGTCTGAATGCATAAAACACCCAGAGGGTATAGAAAGACAAGGCTCACTTACTGACACAGCCAGCAAACGCATGGTTGTTGGACTGACAGATCCCATTGAGACAGAACATCACCAGCTGAATGTGTCTCCCCAGTTTGTGTGTTGCTGAGAAAAGCCGATTCTCTCACTTTAAGTTGCAGGACTTCAAAATTGTAAAGAGCAGCACTCTGCATCAGCATGGTCACATACTGGCAACCTCATCACTGATTTACAGGGACAACTGAGAAGACATGTTGCAGTTCTTGCAGCTTTGCCTTGAAATGCCTTTGCTTCTCAAAGAAACACAGTATCTGAAGCCAAAGCACAAGGGCCTGACTGGCTTTAGCATAGCCATGAGACCACAAGACCCACAGATGTTTCAAACTCATGTTTGCAGCCCTTTTGGACCCTTTCAGCAGAACCCTGAGCGCACACTTGGTCCATCCAAGCCAAACTGACTCTAAACAAGTTATCCCTCCTCCCAGGACACCTCTCCTAGATCCAGCTGGCCACTGACCCCACGTCACACTTGCTTGGCTGTGCTCCCTGCTAGTCAGCAGGAATGGGTGACTTCACACAGGCTGCTGGGCAGGGTGAAGTGAAGCAGCTAAACTTGCTTCACAGACCATACTGGGCTCAAATTGCCACAGGTCAGACCTAACAATGTAAACATGCCCGTGGCCAAGCCACGTAACAAACGTCTCCCTATCACATCTGGTGGTTTTCCTTCCACTGCACTACTGAGCAGCCCCTGGCACCAGATCAGCACCAGCAGGACACCAGAAACATTCTGGAGCAGTTGTCCCTGGTCAGGCTGTGCTGTCTCACTCAGAGTAAATCCCTTTGCCTTCCAGGGAAGCTTTTTTAAACACCATGGAGAGTCACCTTCTGCGCTGTAAACTGCTAGAGTTGCTGTTCCAGCATAGTTGTGACAGGCCCACAACCTTGCCCTTGTCTCTGGCCAAGATCCTGTACTTCCTGAGCCACTCCTCTGTCATGCTGCAATACCAGGTATCCAGTCCAACCTCCCTCCTTTGCCTTGTTTTCTTCTGAGAAAACCTCTTCTAATAACCAAATATTGCCTCCTGTCATAGGATGAAACGGCAACATGGCAAAGATGGGATGAGATGCTGCATTACTTGAGTTTGCTGCTGATGAGTTACCAAAACGTAATACTGGGTAAGTAGCCTGTTCTGGCCTTGATAAACACAATCTCATCAAGAGGCTGGAGCAGAACAGCCAAAGTACCCTTCCCTCCTCTCTTCTCATCACTCTTGAACTCAGGGCCACTGAGTCTTAGAAAGATAACATGTCTCCATCCATGCTCATAACTATTCCCAACAGTCAGAGCAAAGAATTGATGTTGCACCAACGTGCTGTGCAAAGTTTAGCTCCTCAGAAATAGCCCACTTCCTTAAAGGATTAATCCCAGCACTGAGAAGTACACAAGGGGGTGCTTTGTATCCACTATTGTCTAAGTTGCACACACAGTGGGTGGAGGAATAGAGTGGTTTAGGAGGAAAAGCATAAGTGAAAGGAATGGTAAAGCTCAGCATTTAGACCAGGCAGGGAGCACCAGCTACAGTAGCCATGGAAGGACCAGTATTTCTGGCCCCAGGTGGGCAGCACAGTCACAAGACACTCCCTAAAGTTGTTTTACAAAAAAAAAAAAAAAAAAAAAATCCTAAAAGCCCCTTCCATATTTCACCTGCTTTAGCCCAGGGTTAAGGCTCTCATGGAGGAATGTAGAGGAACCCACCATCACACATGGTCAAAGTTTTATTCTCCCTGAAGCCCTAGATGATCACTGTTGTTAAGCTCTTTGGAGACTCTGCGGCTGGAAAGCTGCCCAGTCCGCCACTAGCACAGCAAAAAAGGATGCTCCAAACCCTGCCCACTCCCCATTTCTTGGGCCCTCTTCAAGAGCAGACTGAGCTCTAGGAGGGGACAGTACCTTCTTCCACCAGGCTAGTCTTGTGCAGCAACATCAAGGATAACCATGAGAGGGGGCCAGCACAGTTCCCAACTGCTCCTCACTGCGGTGCTGCCAGCGGCATGCAGTGAGCCATCCCTGAACAGGTCACCAGCCCACTGTGCATTGCCTCTCCCCACCAGCATTTCCTCTTGCAGAGCACCTGCGGAGCTCACTCAATGACCGGATGGACTTAATAGCTCAGAAAGCCAAGCCCAAGCTCCAGGAGAGCGATGACATCAGTCATCTGGATGTTCAGCTAAATATAGAGGACTTCATCAAGCGAATGCAGCAGGTCCTGGGGCAGCCTTTTCCCCAGCAGATCATGGAGAAACTGTGCATGCTTCAGGAGTTGTTCCTCATTGTGACTGCTACCTGATGGAGACAACCCCTGCGGCAGGAGGCCCAAAGAGCTTCATGTTTCCTCCATAAAACCCCATCAAAACCCCCATCTCATGCTGCAGTCACAAGTGTCATACACCTCATAGGTTCCTTTATGCATTTCTTTGGAAAAATGTTGGGTTTACACAGTCTCAGAATTTCCTTTCAAGCCTGCCTCATCCTAGTTTTACAAGGAACTTTGTACACTTTAAAAAAAATAAATTATTTTTGTATTTGCTGAGACTCTTCCATCTTGGTGCCAGCCCTGCCCAAAGGAAGTGCAGAGCTCTGTCAGCTGCACCTTGGGATAGCATTAGGCAAACACAGCCATAAACTGAGTAGTTTGCACAGCACAAAAAAAGAAAAAAAACCAAATACCTGTTCAATATTTAGGGAAAGGTGTTAATATGTAAGAAAAAGAGCAGGCGTGGGCTGCAGTGCAGGCATTCATAGTGTAGAGATCCCCAAGGGATGCTGATTGGCCCTCAGGAGAGGAGCATTCCTGCTCCAAATCAAATACATCTACATGACCTTGACCAAGGTGATAAGCACATCAAGAGGGAGGACCGGATTGCAGCATCAGCTGAAAAGAGCACACTGAAGAGTCTGCAGTGCAGGCAAGCATGCGGGGTATGATGAATATTCAATCCAAATGCACTGCCATCAACTCCAATCACAGCTGAAGTCAGAGCATAATTAGGCATTTCTATAAAAGGTCTCTGCAAGCAAGAGAGGCTGGGAGTGGGAGGAAGATTCCTGTAGCTGCCCAGCACCCCTTTATCTCTCCCTGTGGCAGTTAACTCTTGGTGGGGTCCTATTGAGACCACCAGAGCCGAGGAGCACCCAGCAGCAGTCACAGCCAGGAATGGAGTATCACTGACACGGGTGCTCCACACCGCTGAAGACCTGGTGCTTGCTGCCCAGGAGGCCTCCTCCAGCAGCCTGGCCTCAGTGAGCCCTGAACTGCTTGGAAGGGTCTGAGCTGGGATTCACAGGTTTGCTCCTTGTTCTTCAGAAAGCCCCTTCCCAACCACCAGATGTAAGACAAACCGCTCACCTGTGTGACATTGCCCCTCTAGTCCAGGAATAAGCCATCCAGGGAAAAGTGAAGCCTGTTTTGGGAGTAGTAGCCAGAAGCGTTCCCAGCAGTGTAAACTTCAAGTGCTCCCTGCTCCAGAAAGCTGCTCTTCCTTGCTCACTCAGGTGTATTTTTTCCAGCCAGGTCCTCTTCACTGGATTAGATTTCTATCATTAGACTAGAAAAGAAGCCACATCCCAGCAAGGGGTCCAGAGTTATGGATGTTGTTTTCTGATATATCGGTCATATCCCCAAGAATGATGTTGGAGTAGAACACGGAAAGTAGAATGAAATTATCATACCAAGAGGCCACACTTCAAACCAGCCTTTCCAAACTAAACTCTGAGGTTTGTGTAACCAAAACTTGCAGCAGCAGCCCATACCAGAATACCCAGGTGCCGCAGGACCATCACTTTTAGTTCTGCTAACACTCTAGGAGCAGAGAAGACACCGGTGTTCACTACAGACACCGCCAGCCCAGGAGAACCACATGCTCTAGCAGCAGGAATTCAGCAGCTACAAATGCTACAGCACTACTCAAACCACAACTTTTGAGAGGAAGGCAAAGCAGAGAGTGCCACACCATGGAAACTGGGCACCTCCAGGCCTGACTTGCACACCCGTGCCCACCTCCACAGTACAGGTGCAAACACAGCACACAAGCTGCAAGAGAGGCGCTCTTGGGAACATGAATAATCACCATGTGAACAGCTCAAGACACAAAGACTTCAGTTTAGTTTCATCTGCACAAGCACCAAGACAGGACTGAGTCTGGCTTTAAACCCAGTCTCCCTGACAAAAGGAGTTTTACAGAGCAAACATCTCAACCTAGTGCAAGTGCTGCCAGAGCCTTATGAGGCAGAACTTTGACACCCCCCCCAACTCACTGGACAGCCCCACATTTCTTCCACAGCTGCTTTGCCAGGGCTAACACACACCAAGGGCCTCCATTCACAAGGATTTTATTTTTTGTAACAAACAAAAAAAATCATACACATCAGACATGAATACAGACAACAAATAAATTAATGTCAAACAACAGACTGATTACCAAGGTGCAAATGAGCAGTGACAGTGAGAACTGCTTGGCTGGGTGGGAGACTTTCAACACAAGACATCATTGGCAGTGCTGAAGCTTGAGAGGAAGCAGAGCCACAAGAAAATGCTTCTTCAGAGGGAACAGCAGCTGGCCCAGTGAGCCAACCCTGTCTCACCCTCTGGGAGGAATGTCTGGTTTAAGAAGGCAGAATCCCCAGAGCTCAATGGTTACCTGCTATTAAACAACCTCTGTATAGCACCCCAGCAACAAAGAAGCTTCCAGTACCAGATGCAAGGCTGCTGGTGGCACCTCACCACTAGAGAAAGGCTGCTGCTGGCTGAGGGAGCTCTGCCACACAGTCATCAGATCAAGAGAGAGGAAAGGAGACCTCTTTGCTACAGGACAGATGAATAATATACAGCAACACCACCTATAATGCCTAAGGGATTCGATGTGGAAGTTCCTTCCACTTTTCATGAAAGCAAGTGTTAGCTGTTCCCAGTAACGAGGTCCAACTTGGCCAACAATTACGAACAGCAGTATCAGAGCAGGGAGGGATGTTGATCTTGATCTGCCCTCAGCCCTGCCCCAGCCCTACAAAATGCATTTAGTGATGATGAAAGAGAAAACCCTATTTAAGAAGTGCCCCTGGTGTCCAAATACACTTCTACATGATTCATGTAAGATGCTAGAAAAGAAAATAATAAATCAAGCAGCACCCAGAGTGCCAGAATGTCAGAGAGTCTGTTGCTAGGAGAAAACAGGACAGTATTGTTTTGCAGAAAGGTGAGAGGATGATTACTTGGCTCAAGCCACACCAGCTCTGGTCATTTCCACTGTTTTGGAGGAACATGATGAGTTGGGAGAGAAGCAGTTCTTCCTTGTTAATGCCATGCCCCATTAGATTCTGCTCCCTGCCTTTCTATGAATAGAGTCTAAGGATGATCACTTCTCCACTTTTCCTTTAAAAAAAAAAAAACATACTTGGTGTTGAACTATAAGGTCACACCAGATACTAAGGGAGTGCCACATTTAGAACTGACCCACCACGTTCCTAGAGCAACTTCCTTCTGGCAGTTAATGGGTCCAGTTTTCAATCCTTGCTTGTTTCCATCATTTTCTGCCGGTGTTCTGTATGGAGTATACAGAATGACACTCCTGAGGATACTTCAGCACTCAGCAGGACGAGACAATCAGAACAGAGGGAGAAGGGCCACCCTGCCTGCACCACCACACACAGTCCTGTCCCACAAAACAGTTCTTGGTTTCACTGTGGTGTGAAGTACACTTTCACTGGGAAGTACACCTAGTGCAGCGTAGCAGACCGAGCTGGTGCCATACAGCAGACAGGGTGGTTTACATTGGTTTAGTACTAGTGCAGGTGTTTTTCCAAGGCTGGCTTTAGGAGGACAGTCACAACTGTTTCCTTTTCTGAGATGAAGAGCTAGAAGGGAGACTTTCCTATTTTGCTGCAGCACAATGGGACAGGGAAGCAGAGCCTACAACACCCTGTAGCCCACTAAAGACACCAGAAAATTCTTCCTAGAACCCAGTGGGAGTGAGCACATTCAGATCCCGAGGTTTGATATTATGGGAACGTGGAGATTGTTTCCTCCCTTCTGTGACTGGAATGTCCATTTTGGGTGGTTTGAAGGTGACAGGATCCTCTGGCATCCTAGTAGCCTGAGCACGCATCAGCTCCATGGGGGATGGCTTCTGGGCACCCTTATAGGACTGGATGGTAAATCCTCCTGATGAAACAAATCACAGCAAGTAAGAACCAGGAAAACTCACCAAGTCCTTTTGCCACTGCTGCCAGGAGCAAGCTGTGTCACTGATGCCCAACACTGCAGAAAGCCTGTGCAACACCCAGTAGCATCACATCATCTAAAGCCCCTTCCACATCAGTGGCTGGCACTTCCAGTTGTGGTTCCCAACAGCAGAGAGAGTAAAAAGCTGTCACCTTCACACCCTGCCCTTCCACTGCAGCTCAGTACAAGTTACTTCTCCTTTCAGATCTTTGGCATAGGTTTTACCTAACTGTTTTATATTTAGGCACAGAAATTATATGAATAGCACACATTCACAAGCTGGTCCTAGAAGTAACACGGCAAGCAGGACAAGGATCCAGAAACAGCTACCAAGTTTGTTGTGTGACAGCTCTCCTGTAGCTCTTGCAGGGCAGATTTTTAGAGGACATACCTGGATCATTGGTGGATTTCTGGATGGCTTTGGGTCCAAAAAAACTCCATCTTTCAGATGGCAATCTGTCCCCACCAGCTTCCATGGCAAAGTCTGCACCAGTGATAGAAGTAGAGGATCCCTGACTAAACCAGCCCCTAGGGAAAAACCATTGAGATGAAGTATTTATTCTCCTGTTTTCTAGAAGTAGTCCCACTGTACCAGGATCTTTACATGTAGTTATGAGCAGCAATTTAAATTATCTTAATGGGTCTGTGACCACTCAGGATGAAGCTATGTATGCTTAAGTTCCATAAGCTTTCAACATTCAGATCTACCAAACAAATCCACAGCAGGTGCTGAATTTCACCCCTCAGACAGTCCCTCACTGGATAAGGGTATTTGTAGCAGATCCCACACCTCAGCAGCCTGCAGGAAACCAAAAGAGACAGTGGCCTGCCAGGATCGGAGTACCTGTTTTTATGCTTGGGAGAGGAGTGGGGAGTGCTGCTTGGAGTAGACTGCGCAGAAGAAGTCTGTCTGTCATCTTTTGTCATCTCTCCACTCTGCATTTTTAGCTTCTGTTGGGAGAGGCAAGAGAAAAACAGAAGCAACAGAGCTTAAATACAAGCCAGAAGGAAGAAATCTTGAGTTTTATTGTCAAAGCTGGGCAACTTTTTATATCACAGATAATAAAGGATTCAAGTGTCACTTCACCTAAAGCTAAACCCAGTACTACAATAACTGCACATAACCCTTAAGCCTCTTTCAAGATCAGATGCCAGCATCTTGGAAGTGCACTATGCTCAAGACACATGCTTCAGGCTAGAGGAAGTAAAATAACACCTACAGCTCACTCTGCAATTCACAGTCACTGCCTTCATGCCAGCATTCACAGGAGGTTGCAGATGTAGCAGAGCCAGGTTACACAACAGTTCATGTACCTGGTGACAAGTCTAAATGTCACAGCGACAATTTGTCCACAGCACTTTTCAGAGCAACAGAGCTTTCAGTCACAGAAGTTCTCAAGGCGAGACCAGACCTTGTACAGAAGGTACGAAGTCTAGAGTACTAGACCCTGAGAAGTAACCCACATGCCACAGGAGGGGAACCCTGCTCTAGAACACGGAGAACAACTGGGTTTGAAGAATATGCCTGGTCATGAAATAAACAGGAACTGGGCGTTCGTGAACTGGATTATTACAAGTCAGATGGTACAAACTGAACTTTGAAGAAGTCACTCGAAGGGCAGTTATAGTTCAAACACCAGTTATATAAGCACCTTCTCAGAAGGTTTCCTGTGCCCATCCAAGCCACACTAATGCAACTCACCAACACTGTTATTGAAACTTTGACCTTGTGGGAGTACACTCAGAGTTCACAATTAAACTCCAGCTGCAAAATTACTGTGGGCAGCTGAGCTCATCAGAAACATGTGGATTCAAGACCTTTATTTCCAACAAGAGGCAAGCCCAATCTCATGTGGGAACTCCCACAGCAGGAGTACACAGTTTGCAAGTTCTCTTAGGACAAACAGTTACAACAGTCAACTACAGGCCACCATTCAAAAGTACAGCAAGAAACTAGATTCTGAGTAGGGATGACCCCACTTGGAAAGACAACTGTGATCATCTGACATGACTGTGAAACATGAAAGATTTCAGAAAAAAAAAAAAAAAAACTTGTTTCAAAAGTATAAAGGAAAATACTAACTTTAAAATACAAGAGGGTAACTTTTTTATACAATGAGCTAAAAGCCTTCAGAGGAAGCAGCTTAAGAACAGCCCTAGGAACATGCTCCAGAAGTTATGTCACCAGGTAAATTAAGCCAGTACAAAGCCTAAAGGGAGAAAGCCAATGCAAAAGAAGTCTTACATGAACTGCCTCAGCCACTCGGTGGTACTTGGTCTCCTCAGTAGTGAGGCCTTTGTGGGGAGTGTAGCCAGCATCTCTCAGCCCCGCCTGCTGCTCAAAGCGCTGAATGCTCTCCTGAGTCTGCTCTGGAACGGAGAAGAGCACACAGTCACAGAGAAATGCCACCACAAGCACTTCTAGAAAACAAAGGCAACTTAAGCAACCCAAATGCAAGATCCTTTTTTCGTCATTCATACCTAGATGTTGTGATGAGTTGACAGGCAGCAAGATGAAGCTTGCTGATAAGGTATTTCAACTTGAAAACTATCCTGAGTCATAGGGCTAAGACAGATGAACAGTGATTTGTCTCCAAACCACCAGACATGTTACAAATACAACACCTGTAATTAAACCCATCTCAACCCAGAAGCTGCACTCCTAACTATATCTTCCTAAGTCTAGGAGACCCCAATAAACCAGACATTTTTAAGTGGCCCTCTAAATTCAAAGGAGTTTTTTTTGGTCAACAAAAAATGAAGTCTTCTGAAAGACTGCCCACACGAACTGATCTGACAATCACAGCCTTGTGGTGGTGGTAAAGACTCCCAGGGGTTCTATGTTAGGGGAAGTTAGCCATTTCAGCCAAACTCAGTCAGCACCAAATACACAGGTATCAATTTCAGTTCTGAAAAAATATAAGCACTTTCCCCTGCATAAGTTGCTCACTCCCTAGTGAAACTAAGAAAAAAGTCAAAAGGAATCAGAGAAAAAAATATTGCTGGAAAAGCTCAATGCCTTCCCTAAAACAAGTAACACTTCCCATGTTAACATTACTGTTATTTGCAAGGATAGTACACTGTATATATGAGAAAACTAGAGGACTTTTGTCTGTTAATTTCCAACTTGTGACTGAACGTTCTCCCTGGAAAGTGTAGGTTGTGGCTCCTGACTTGTTACTGCAGAAGAACATTTTTAGGCTATCACAGTTTTAAATAGATTAGCATTTTATCATTAGACTAGAACAGGAGCTGCTTTTTCCAGAAAGAAGTCCATATTCCTGGGTATTATTTTCTGATGTGTTGGCTATTTTTGATCCAAGACTAAAGTACAAATGTATAGCTATTCCAAAATGCAGGTCTGAAAATCTAAAAGTCTTTGGAAGCCTTGCTTGGATAAAGCTCAATTCTCAACTGGTAAAAGAAAATGGATCAGGGACAGATTAACACATGAATAATTCCTCTTGTTGCAAATGGACATGTCTTCTCTGCAAACACCCAATTTGATGTTAAAGCATGATGATCGATGAGGTTTGGTTTTTTTTAAAGTGTTACTGTAAGCAAGACAGCTGCTGCTCTTAACCAACATAAGCGTCAGCAAGTGCTCCATTAGCTCTCCACACCAGTTAATTTTTCAGCTTTACTTGTCATTCAGAAATACCAAGTTAATAAGCAAACAGAGCAGCAGCAGCAGCCGCCCCCTCTGCACTCCAGCAACAAGGTGGCATGGACTGCAGTGTCCTATCAGCAGGTAACATACGCTGCACTCCCCCTCATCACCCAGCTCCAGCACCTGGAAACACAGTGGCCATAAGTGTGGCCTATTCCCTACTTCCTTGCTTCCTTCTAGAAGCCAAACAAACCTCACATCGCAGAAAAGCAGAGCTGGTCTGAATCCACAAGCTGTCCAGGAGCTCTGATAGTTACCTTGAAGTACGACCAAGCCAGAGCATGCTCATGGGCCCACACCCCGTTAGGCACCACATCAGAGGTGAGAGTTCTTACTTGTAATGAGAGAGTTCATGATGATATGAGTGGCCTTGGCCTTCACCACAGGTACCTTGTTCACACTTTCCGTGGATGATGAAGGAGTTATGATGGGCGCATTCATGTTGGCATCCCCTTCCTCAACCTGTGGGGAAGAAGCAGGGCATAACCGAAGATAAGAAAATATCTCAGCACCTTGCCAAAGCACATCTCTAACTACTCAAATGAGACAAGGACAAGCTGCTCTAGCAATTAGCCTTCATCCCATGGAAGGAACCTGTATGCTATTTTCACTTCAGCCCGTGAACATTTAGAGCTTGAACCTTGTAATTCTTAGCAATGAACAAACAACTTGGATCAAACATTTGAAAACCTACCAGGCTCAGAGCCAGCAAGTTGTTACATCCCAGTACAAAAAGGTAAACAGGAATGAACACAGAACACATCCACTTCCATTCTCATAATAGTAAATTGGACTTCAAGGTCAATTGAGCAAATGCACCCTTCCACAGACAGCTCAGAAACACAAATTATTTACAGACTGCTGTCACACAGATTAGAGACTGGTGCTTAGACCTTGTTTTCTCCCCCCGATCCCTTACATCAGTTTCTTGCTTAGTGGTCACAGCTCTACCACTGATCACAGGACCCTAGCAAGAAAGAACCAAACAATGAATGCTAGAAAACAAGAAAACCTGTGAACACACAGACTTCCTCCATCCTAACACAGGAGTTACTGTTCCCTGACTCTACAATTAGCTTTTTGTGCCAAACCACAATGTTAGGTGTTGTTCCACAAAGATTTTAAAACAAAATGAGGCAAAAAGTGAAAGTGAAGCTCAAAAGAATGCAGAGTTATTTATTTCTATTCAACAACATTTAAGGTCACTTCAAACTTAGAAAACAGCCTCTAAATCTAAAAGAGCTGGACCTGCACTCAAAGCAAGCCCATAGTTATTTCACAGAACAGTCTGGGTTGAAGGGACCTTCAAAGATCGAGTCCAGCCCCGCTGCTGCAGGCAGGGACATCTTTCACTACATCAAGTTACTCAAAGCCTTGTCCCACCTGACTTTGAACGTTTCCAGGAATGGGGCACCTGTTCTAATGTATCACTGCCCTCAAAGCCAAGAACTTACATCCAGTCTAAATGTACCCTTTTGCTCTGGTTTCATTACACCTGGTGATAGCTTTATTTTTTACCCATAAACACCTCCCATAAAGTCTCCCAAGGAGACTCCCAGAACATGCCTCTTTCAACCACACTTCAGTGTTCACTCAACAGAGACAGGCAGCAAAGCCGCTCTCTTGTCCCCAGCACTTTCCAGGGGCTCCCAAGGCTCGGCAGATCCCAGCCGCGGGGAGCGGCCGGCCCGGTGCGGTGCCTCGGCCGGGCTCGAGGGCCGTCCTGCGGCGACTCGCAGGCGGGAGGCCTAGGTCAGTGCCACCGCGACAACCGGCCGGCCCGTACCTTCGAGAGCTCCTGGTACTTGCGCTCGGGGATAACCGGCTGCTTCCAGAGGACGCTGGCGCACAGGTCGGCGGGCGGCGGCGTCATGGGAGCAGTGTCCTCCAGAGCGTCGTCGTAGCTGAAGGCCCGCCGCGGCACGCCGAGGGGCAGCGACATCTTGCCCGGGCGGGCCCCGCCGCCCTGCTCCAGCGCTGCGGACAGAGAGGGCAGCGCTCAGCGCCACCGCCGCGGCCTACCCGGGCCGGCGGGGAGCGCGGGGGCGGAAGGGGCCTTACCGGGAGTGTCCGACTGCCGCGAGCTCATGGCGGCAAGGCTGAAGCTGGCTGAGGCTAGTGAGGCTCAGTAGAGAGCGGAGGACCGGAGGCCGATGGGCTGAGCGGCGCCATAGCGGAGCCAGCGAGGAACGCGCTAGCACCACCGCCGCTACCGGAGGAGAGACACACGCCCCCGTGAAAGCCCTTATAGGCGCGCGATCTCACGAGAGCTGGCGGAGACGCGCGGGGCACGCTGGGAGGTGTAGTTCGGGTCTCGATGAGCGGTGGCCGATACCCGTGCGATTCGCCGCGAGGCCGGGGGTCCTGCGGATCCGGACTCGGCGGGGTCTGGATCACAGCCCGGCCCGAACACGGCGGAGCTGCCGGTCCCTGCCCGCCCTGGCACGCTCGCCGCTTTGCTCCTGTCTCACCACGCAGCGGCTCCCCCGGTAAAACCTGCCGGTTCCCCCGGAGGGATGCCGAGCCCGCCCAATGCTCTGCCATTGGGACTGGGGGCCGCGCACCGCGGCTCCAAGGGAAGTCCCTCAGTCGCTCCGGTCAAGCCTGCCTCGGAGCAGGGATGCGTTGCGCCACCGGGGAGGATTGCCGGGATAAACGAGTCCCGCGGATGTCGAGGTGGCGTGGGGCGGCTCACGCGTCAGTGCACCGGCTGGGCAGGCCCTGCTGCCTCTCCCCTCCCTCCCATCCATACATCCCTCCATACATCCCTCCACTCCTCCCTCCCTCCCACTCATTCATCCATCCCTGCCTCCCATCCATACATCCCTCCATTCCTCCTTCCCATTCATACATCCCTCTGTCTATCCATTCATCCCATCCATCTCCCCACCTCGGGCAGGCGGCCCCTTTAAGCGTGGCTGTGACGTCAGGGACGGGCACAGCTGGCGGGTTGGCGGCTGCCGGTGCTGGTGCCGTTGCGGCATGGCTCCAGCCGGCGCCCTAAGGGAGCTGACGCTGTCCCTGGGGGCCGCCGTGGCCGTCCTCGGCTCCCTCCTCTTCATCGCTGTGAAGATCTACTTCCGCGGCACCGACACCGGTACCGACTGGAGCGGCTGGTGGGAGCGGGAGCTGCGGGAACTGCGGGACCGAGCTCCTCCCGGCGACGCGGTAAATGGGAGATGGACCCTCGCCGGGACTCGCGGCCCACCGCCGGGCGGGAAGGGCACAGAGTCGGGATCTCCCCGGGATCTCCTTTACCGGGATCCCGTATACCGGGATCTCGGGGTGGGGTCGGGCAGGGGAGACCGTCAAGCTGGGGACGGGGCAGGGGGTCGGGAACGCCCCGGTGATCAGCTCTGGGGAAAGGAAGGATTCTTCTGGGAAACCAGCAGGATTGCTCTAAGCACGTGGGGCTGGGGAAGAGGGTGTGGGGTCAGGATTAAGTTTTAGGGTTAGGGTTTTATTTAGGGTTTAGGGTTAGGGTTTGAGTTTGGGTTAGGTTTACGGTTAGGGTTAGGGTTTAGGGAGAGGGTTAGGGGTAGGGGTAGAGTTTAAGGTTAAGGTTAGGGGTTAGGGTTAGGTTTAGGGGTTAGTGTTAGGGTTACGCTTAGGGTAAGTGTTAGGTTTAGGGGTTTAGGTTTTAGGGTTAGGGTTAGGATTAGGATTAGTGTTAGGGTTGGGGTTAAGTGCTAGGGTTAGGGTTAAGGTTAGGCTCAGCGTTAGGGGTTAAGGGTTAGGTTAGGGTTAGGGGTTAGGGATACTGCTAGGATTAGGGTTAGGGTTTAGGGTTAGGTTTAGAGTGTTAGGGTTAGAGGTTAGGGTTGGTGTTAGGGTTACGGTTAGGGTAAGGGTTAGGGTTAGTGGTTTAGGATTTAGGGGTAGGGTTAGGGTTGGAGTTAAGTTTTAAGGTTAGGGGTTAGGTTTAGGGTTAAGGTTAGGGTTAGGTTTAAGGTTTAGTGTTAGGGTTAGGGTTAGGTTTAGGGATAGGGTTAGGGTTAGGTTTAGGGTCAGGGTTAAGATTAGGGTTTTGATTTAGGGTTAGGGTAAGTGTTTAGGGTTAGGGTTACGGTTTACGGTTCAGGTTAGGATTTATGGTCAGTGTTAGTGTTAGGGTTTAGGGTTAGGGTTAGGCTTAGGCTTAGTGTTTAGGGGTTAAGGTAAGAGTTAAGGATAGGGTTTAGGATTAGGGTTAGGATTTAGCATTAGGGGTAGGGTTTAGAGGTTAGGCTTAGGGTTAGGGTTTAGGGTTAGTTTTAGGGTTTGGTTTAGGGTTTAGTGTCGGGGATTTGGATTAGGTTTTGGGTTTAATGTTCAGGGTTATAGTTAAGTTTAGGATTTAGGGTTAGGATTAGTTTGGATTAGGGTTTAGGGTTAAGGTTTACAGTTAGGGATACGGTTAAGGGTTAGGGTTAGTGTTTAGGGTTACTGTTAGGGTTAGAGTTAGGCTTTAGGGTTAGAGTTAGGGTTAGGTTTAGTGTTTAGGGTTAGAGTTAGGATTAGGGATTAGAGTTAGATTTAGAGTTAGGGTTAGTGTTAGTTTTAGTGTTAGGGTTACGCTTATGGTAAGTTTTAGGTTCTGGGGTTTAGGGTTAGGGTCAGGGTTAAGATTAGGGTTTGAATTTAGGGTTAGGGTAAGGGTTTAGGGTTAGGGTTAGGATTAGGATTAGTGTTAGAGTTAGGGTTGGGGTTAAATGTTAGGATTAGGGCTAGGGTTAGTGTTAAGGCTCAGCGTTTAGGGTTAGGGATAGGGTTAGGGTTGGGGTTAGTGGTTAGGGTTAGGGATAGATGTAGGGTTAGGATTAGCGTTAGGGTGTAGGGTTAGGGTTAGAGTTAGAGGTAGGGGTTTTGTTTAGGCTAAGGGTTAGTATTAGTGTTAGCGTTAGGGTTTAGGGTTAGTGTTAGGGTTCAGGATTATGGATAGGGTTAGGGTTAGGGATACTGCTAGGATTAGGGTTAGGGTTTAGGGTTAGAGTTAGAGGTAGGGGTTTTGTTTAGGCTAAGGGTTAGTATTAGTGTTAGCGTTAGGGTTTAGGGTTAGGATTAGAGTTTGGATTAGGGTCTAGGGTTAAGGTGGGTTAGGGTTTAGGGTTAGAGTTAGAGGTAGGGGTTTTGTTTAGGCTAAGGGTTAGTATTAGTGTTAGCGAGGGTTAGGGTTAGGATTAGGATTAGTGTTAGCGTTAGGGTTGGGGTTAAGTGTTAGGCTTTAGGGTTAGGGTTAATTTTAGTGTTAGGGTTATAGTTAGGGTTAGGGTTTAGGGTTAGAGTTAGGATTAGGGATTAGGGTTAGATTTAGGGTTAGGGTTAGGGTAAGGGTTATACTTAGGGTAAGTGTTAGGTTCTGGGGTTTAGGTTTAGGGTCAGGGTTAAGATTAGGGTTTGGATTTAGGGTTAGGGTTAGGATTAGGATTAGTGTTAGCGTTAGGGTTGGGGTTAAGTGTTAGGCTTTAGGGTTAGGGTTAATTTTAGTGTTAGGGTTAGAGGTTAGGGTTAGGGTTGGTGTTAGGCTTACGGTTAGGGTAAGGGTTAGGCTTAGTGGTTTAGGGTTAGGGTAAGGGTTAGGGTTAGTGGTTTAGGATTTAGGGTTAGTGTTAGGGTTAGTGGATTAGGGGTTAGGGTTAGGATTAAGTGTTAGGGTTAGGGTTTTGGTTAGGCTTACGGTTAGATTTAGGGTTAGGGTTTAGGGTTAGAGTTAGGGATAAGGTCAAGGATTAGGGTTTGCTATATTGGTTAGGGTGGGTTTTAAGGTAACGGCTAGGGTTAGGGTTAGGGTTAGAGTTAGGGTTAGGGTTGGGGTCAGTGGTTAGGGATAGATGTAGGGTTAGCGTTAGCCTTAGGGTTTAGGGTTATGGTTAAGGTTAGGAATACTGCTAGGATTAGGGTTAGGGTTTAGGGTTTAGGGTTAGAGTTAGGGATAAGGTCAAGGTTTAGGGTTTGCTATATTGGTTAGGGTAGGTTTTAAGGTAATGGCTAGGGTTGGGGTCAGTGGTTAGGGTTAGGGATAGATATAGGGTTAGGGTTAGAGTGAGGGGTTTAGGCTAAGGGTTAGGGTTAGGGTTTAGGGTTAGGCTTTAGGATTAGGAGTAATTTTAGAGTTAGGGTTAGAGGTTAGGGTTAGTGGTTTAGTGTTTACTGTTTAGGCTTATGGTTATTTTTGGGTTAGAGTTAGTGGTTTAAGGTTTAGGGTTAGTTTTAGGGTTGGAGTTAAATTTTATTGTTACGGGTTAGGTTTAGGGTTAAGGTTAGAGTTAGGGTTTAGGGTTGGTTTAATGTTAGGGTTAAGGTTAGATTTTGGGTTAATGTTAGTTTTTAGGGTTAGGGTTATATTAGGAATAAATGTTAGGATTAGGTTTTTATTTAGGGTTTAGTGTTACTGGTAGGTTTTTGGTTTGGGTTAGGTTTACGGTTAGGGTTAGCGTTAGGATTTAGTATTAGCGTTAAGTTTAGCTTTACTGGTTAGTGTTAGGCTTACGCTAAATAAGTGTTAGGATAAAGGGTTTAAGTTTTAGGGTTAGGGTTAGGATAAGCATAAGGGTTAGAGCTAGGATTAGTGTGAAGTTTAGGGTCAGTGTTTATGGTTAGGGATAGTGTAAATTTTACGGGTTAGTGATTAAGTTTTTTTATTAGAGTTAGTGTTAGGGTTGGGGTTTGGCGTTAGTAATATTGCTAACATTAGGGTTAGGTTTAGTGTTTAAGTTAGATTTAGGGATTGGGTTATGAGTTTAGGTTATGCTTTTTTGTTAGAGTAAGGTTTAGGTTTAGGTTTGCGGTTTAGGGTTGGGTGTAGTATTTAGGGTTACAAGGTGAGTAGAAATTTAATGGAAGTTAAGGCAAAACCCAAGTCAAGTCAAGATAAGGCAAGACGAGGAAATGCAAAAGTCAATTTAAAGCAAAAGGCAAAGCAAATGAAAGGAAAATAGAAGGTAAGGCCAGTGAAGACAAAATGCAAGGCAAAGCATAAGGCAATGTAAGGGAAATAAAAAGGCAAAGTAAAGCAAAAATAAAGGACGGTACCCCAAAGCAAAAGCAAGGCAAAGGAAAAGAAAAGGCAAAGGAAAATTGAAGGGAAGACAAGGCAAGTCAAAGTTAAATGCAATAGAAGGCTAGTGCAAATGCAAGGCAAGTCAAAAGGAATGGAAAGGCAAATGTAAGGCAAGGCAAGTCAAGGAAAAATGCAAGGCAATCCATAAGGCAAGTCAAAAGACATCAAAAGGCAAGGCAAGGCAAAACGAAAGGCAAGGCAAATAAATGCAAAATCAAAGCAAAGCAAAAGGTAAGAAAAAGGAAAATGCAAAGCAAGGCGAGTGCAAAGGCAACAAAATTTAAGGCAAAATGCAAGGCAATGTAAGTCAAAGCAAAATGCAAGGTGAGGCTTGTGAAATCAAATGGAAAGGCAAGGCAAAGCGAAACGCAAGACAAGTCACAGCAAAAGGCAAGGCAAAGGAAAAAGCAAGGAAGGGAAGTCCAAAGGCAACGCAATCAAACAAAAAGGAAACACAAGGCAAGTCCAAATGCAAGGCAAGTCAAAGCAAAAATGCAAAACTTGGACAGTCCAAAGTCATGGCAAGTCAAGGTAAAGGCAATAAAAGTCGAGTGCAATTTCAAGGCACTTCAAAGCAAAAGGCAATATAAGGCGAGTGCATAGGCAGCACAAGTCAAGGCAAAAGACGATGTATGGCCAAAGGCAAGGTAATTCAAAAGTCAAGTCAAAGCGAACGGCAAAGAAAGTCAAAGGAAAAGGTAAGGGAAGGCAAGAGAATGAAAAATGAAAGGTAAGGCAAAATGCAATGCAAGGCAAAAATAAATACAATATGAGTGCAAAGCCAAGACAATCAAGGCAAAAGGCAATAAAACGCGAGTGCAAAGTCAAGGCAAGTTAAGGTGTAAGGCAAGGCAAGGCAAAATGCTACTGAAGGCAAACGCAAGGCAAGGTAAACAGCAAGGCGAGGTAAATCGTAAGGGAAGGGAAGTCAAAGGGAAAGGCAAGGCAAGACAAGTCAAAAGGCAACGGAATTCAAAGCAAAATGCAAAAAAGTCCAGTCCAAAGTCAAGGCAAGTAAATGCAATAGGCAATGAAAGGCGACTGCAAAGTCAAGGGAAGTTAAGGCAAAAGGCAAGGGGATTTGAAAATCAGGGCAAGATAAGGCAAAATACAAGGCAAGGTAATTCAGGGCAAAAGGCAATGCAAAATGCAAGGC
>VXBJ01005526.1:846888-894449 GCA_013400055.1 Nycticryphes semicollaris | reverse complement strand
TCAAGTTGCACCAGGAGAGATTTGGTTAGGATATTAGGAGAAATTGCTTCACTGAAAGGGTTATCAAGCATTGGAACAGGCTGCCCAAGGAAGTGGTTGAGACATCATCCCTGGAGGTGTTTAGAAGATGTGTAGATGTGGCATCTGGGGCCATGGTTTAGTGTTAGACTTGGCAGTGTTAGGGTTAAAGTGCAAGTCGATGACCTTATTGGTCTTTTCAACCTAAATGATTCTATGATTCTATGACTTTCCTGGTACAACTACATCTTTTTCAGACTCTACCATGTGAAAGGGAAAAAAGCCAAACAACATTATGTGCACCAGTACATGCCAACCCCATTGACTGTGTGGACACAGAAGAGCATGTGGCTTGCTCTCCACAAAAGGTGAACAGGACAAATTCATCCTTAGCCTCTCCACTGCGCGTAGTATAAGGGTTCTGCTTCAGTGGCTTTTGTAATAGTTCAAACTGTGGTATAAATCTGAGTTTCTGAATGGCATTTCTGGTGGTTTTGTCCTCAGTTCTGGCTCTCATCTGTCATTTAAATACCGATAGCGAGGCTGGTTTGCCCATTGTACATTTTAACTGTGCTCTTTGATTTTCTCTTGCTTCATCCAAACACTAGGTTTTGCCACGATAATTTAGGTATTCCTCATCACTTGATAGGCATGTTATGGATACCTTAGATTAGCAGAATGGGGATCAGAGCTCAAATTTCCCAGAGAAATTCTGGTGCTGAAATACTGCTACTTCTTACAGAGAGATATGTTTTCACAATTTAACTTTACTTACATGTGGAGTCATTCCGATTTGGCTTCGCTAATCATCATCTGAATTCCTATGTCACACTATGTTTGTGAGTTGTGATCTGATAAGGTCTTACTGAGGACCAGGTTTCGGCTATCACAGGGGTTGACTGCCGAAAAAAGATGGTCCCTGTTGCAAAGAATAAAACATCTTATTCTCTTGCATACCTTATCATTTTTTCAGGGAGTATACTTTTAGGGCTGTAACGTACATATGACAATTGGTGGGGTGTAATCAAGAATCAGTCCCACAGTGTGAAAACAGGAGTTCGGAGTAAGCCTCGGAGTACAAAGTACTTGAGGAGCAGCAGAGGAGCACTTGAGAAGGCTGGTAGATGTAGGGGCATCTCAGCTGCTCCTGCTCCCCCCATTCGGCTGACACTAAGGGCCTTTCAGTGTCCCATATGCTTTGGCTTCTCCTTGGGTTTTTTTTCTGTTTTTGGGGTTTTTTTCTTTCATTTTTCCTGTTTTCTTGCTACCGCTTCCACCAGCCCTGAATCAAATGCTTAAGTGAGTGATAATAACTCATCCTTTGTTGGGTAGTTTTTTGTTGTTTGCATTTTGTACAATTATAAATTGTACAATCTGAGCTCTCACAGCCAGAGCTTAATATATTTGACTTTATTGCTTTTCATTTTATGGAAATAAATTACTGCTTACATTCTGACATTTAAATTAAAGGATCTGTATTAAATCTTGTGCCACAGTAAGAAATCAAGAAAGCTCTCATTGCTAAACAAGCAGAATTAGAAGCCGCAGTCTGTCAAACACTCGGTCCATTTAAACCAAAGGGGACAATGTGTCCAGTCCATTCTGTGTTTCAACACCAGTCAGCAGACATTGCTACCCCTGGCAGGCTGGGTCCTGGATGTCTAAGGAGATGAGCTTTCCCAGACCAGAGGAAGTCAGTCAGGGCGGCTTGCTGCGTCCACTAGGATGTGCTGCACTGATTTGGGGGGGTGTGTGTGTGTGTGTGTTAAAGTCCTGTTCACTTGTGATCAGGTTCATGAACAGAAATATTTGCATAATTCATTTGCAAAGTGACATGACAGAGAGTCCCTGTTTGGATCTGCAGTTCCAAGCCTTGAACAAGCAGAGACCGAAGCAATATGCAGCTGGTTTAGAAATTGAAAGCTCTTCAGAAATCACAGATTGGGAAGTGGAGAAAAGGTCTTTTGATTTCAATGCTGTTCCTGTGCCTGGGAGCAGTGATTTCAAGATTCTCTATCCTGCATGAAGGACTGGGATATTCTGTTTTCTTCTCCCATGGAAAACCTGAGGTGTTTGTGCAGTAAAAATCTGGGGACTGACAGGACTGCAGTTTCAGTAACATTAAATGGCACTTTTGGACTTTATTTTTTTCTTACATATTTTAACCTATATGCTTTATTTTACATCAGCCAGAGCATTTTTTTACTTAAACAAGAACAACAGTTTGGTCCCAAAAGTGGGCTTCACTCTCTATGGGCAAATGCCAGCTGTGGGAGAGAAATTCTGGAAGGAGTAGGGCCATCATAAAGGCTCTCAGAACCAGCTTTTTCTCTGCACCCACCTACCCTAAAGCAGCTTTTCCTGTGTTAGATGCTGGAATGCTGTGTGTTCAGCCTAAACAGATTGTACGTTTATAAGGCATAAATGAGTTAAAAATATGTTTTATGCAATTAATAGAAAATCAGATTTCATTGTGGTATCTGTCCTCCCTGGGCTTGAGTCTAAGACTAAATCTGAATTGAACTAAGAGATGAGCTTGCCCTTTGCATGCTATTCCCACTTGGGCACAGCAACCTGGAGCAGGTAATGCACATCCGCTATGCATTTGGTGCCTTCAGTGCCCCAGGACCTGTGTGAGGAAGGGACAAGGGAAGCAGCAGGCAGAAAGAAGAAGCAGGAATTGAAGAGACTAAGACTGCAAGAAGGAGCAAGAGGAGGAGGTCGGTGGCAGGGCCACGCATGAACTGCACAGCCAAAGGAGTGAGTGGGAGCCAGGACACGGAGGTGGACAGTGGGTTACTGGGAGTTACTGGGTCACTAAGAAAAAGAAGAAGAATGAGAATAAAAAGATGAAGAGAAAAATAATAGAAAGAAAAAGAAATAGGAACTGGGATCTGAGGTGGGATGTATGGCTGCCATACAGTATGTTCAATACTTTAAGTCAACGTGGAACTGTACTTTGAATGTATACAGGGCTAAAACGGGACAATTTTAATACCTGGAAAAAGCAAACAGAAATATTTCATATTGATACAAAAGTGAAAGGGTGAGTATTCTTTGTCTGAATCTCCCAGTGCCTGTTTCCCACTTATGAAATTCATAAGTACTTTTCATAAGGACTTTACTGAAGTTAATTTAGTAATTCTTATGAAGGGCTCAGGTAGTGATGATGGTTACAGGTTGTATGAGAATTTGTCTGTTCAGCTTTACAACCAAAATTTCCTCTCTCAGAAATGACAGCTTTTGCAGCCCCTACTTTTGTGTCCATTATGTATTAAATTGTATTGCAATTTGATATAAAACAAGCAGTGCAGTGTCCTTAAAGTCTGATGCCAAGCAACAGCTACAATTTCACAGTCCCAGGGGGGAAAGCAAACCTTTGGGTTACACAAGAGGACACAATTAAACATGCCCTGGAGTGTTCCCAGGCACAGAGGCCAGTGGTGAGGAACAGCTTGCAGCTATGCTTATAAATCCTCTTAGCTTCCAGGGCGGGGTGAAGCACACACATTACTTATTGCAAGTGATCCCAGGTATGGACCTGCACCCTCTGGAATTGTGCCTGGGCATCTTTTAAGAAGATGCTGGTTGGCACGGGTGCAAATGGTGTCAGGGAAAGTCAAAACTGTTTTTTGGGGCAGACAACTGCATTCTCATGCCCACAACTGTATCCTCTCACTGCTTAATGCACTCATCTTGATGTAACCTTGATTTCTAATTGACCCAGATCCTGGTGTTTTGGCCAGGCAGCCTTTAGCTTCAGTGAAGATATTCCATTTCTTTGATTGCCTTTGTTTAAAGTTATTGTCTGGAAAGTACTTTCCATGTGCTTATGTGACTTCTATTGATACAAATCAATGGCACAGTTATATATGGCGAAATATGAAATAGCCATTAAAAGTCATACTGGACCTGAGATACAGTGTCAAGTAATTAGCACAACCAAATAACTGATATACTCTCGTAAGTGATGGCATGTTGCTACAGGTACTCAGATGACCTCCTTGTTTTTACCCCACAGCAAATTCTGACCTCTTGAGAGAGTTTGATCTCCTCTTCCTTCCTAAGGGGGAAAGAAAAACCAAATGTACCTTAATAGTGAATAGCTGTGACTGGGGAAAAAAGTGTGTTTGTAATGAAACCTTTTTCTCCCTGGCCGTTCCTGTACAGTGGTCTGAAGAAGACCTTGCTGAACGGCCAGCCTCTCCTACCTCATCCGTCCCGGCTACTTAAGGACTCGTTTGGTCTGACCATCAAACCTGGCAGCAGTACTGCCTTAGCCACTGGAGGGCATCAGAAAGAAACGCAACACCAAAGCGGGTCCAGGCGTATGTGCGGGGCCAAAGTCAGGGTCTGCGGAGAGGGCTGGGTCCGTACTGCCCTACCGCTGTCCGAGAGGGAAAAGGGCTTTTGCTTATGTTGCTCTAACTTCATTACTGTGTTGTGGAGGATTACAAATTCCAAATCAAATTCATAACATAAATAGATTGTAGGGAGGTAATTCGCTTGTTCCCAAACAGAAAATACAGGGAAAAGTTAAAAGAATGTGAGTTTACTTTCAAACGTTAATATAGTTACCAATAATAATGTTTAAAATCTGAGTTATAAAACGAAAACAGAATCAAAAAGGCAGTGTGTTTCCTTTCCAACCATGTGCTTCTGAATGCTTAGAAAAACCTTTTTTTATGAGTTTCTCCTTCAACCACATTTGTAGATTGAAGTAAATTTCTATGGCTGTGAAACCTCGGCAAGGGACACACTGACCTTAGAGCATGCTTCCCTCCCCAGAGGTGATACCCCAAGCGCTGGCTGGTTGGGGCAGACCCAAACCACTGCAACAGTTAACAATCCACAGCCAGGACACAGCTCTTGGGTCTGGCATCTCAGTAGTCAGGCGGACAACCCACCTCCCCAAGCAGCGGTGACCACAGCCAGCCACACATCCAGGCCTTGGAGTGCACCCAGGGCCTCCCGAACAGCACAAGCCCAAGGAACCGAGAGTGGCATTAGGGATCAGTGATGATAACCCTTTGTTCTTGCAGGGAAAGGAGGAGGGCAGAGGGAGGGGTTGGGGACTTTGTGAGTTTCTTATGTCAGGATACAATAGTTTTCTCTTTGTGTGAGTGTATGAAAAATAGGGTTTTTGTTTTTTTTTTTTTTTCCTTAGGAATAAGGAGTCTAGTTTTAGTAACTGATGCAGTGTTCAAAAGAATGGAAAGTTGAGGCATGCTACACCTTTTCTTCAGAACAAGTGATACAGATCTAATCCTCCTCTGTTTCATCTAAAAAAAACCACTTACATATCCGAACATAAGAGTAAATTAGCATGTGCCTAAGAATACTAATGCCGTATAAACTCTACTTTAAGCCTCTAAAAATGAATAGCACCAAGATAACTAAACGGGAAGAGGCAAATTCAGAAAGAGCATTAGCGTTGTCCTTAGGCGCTTTGAAGAAAAATGTTTAACTTTGTATTAAAAATATTGAAATAAGCAGCTTTGCAAGCTGGAAAGTAACTAGAAAAACCTTTGTGTCTTTGTTGCTAGTTCGGGTCACAAGTTTTTATGCCAGAAAATAGATACCAAATATGCAATTGCATGTGCAGCTGTGTATGGAGGTTAATATTTTATGCTGTTTAATGCAATCTAGCTGGAGAAAGGTTTGGCTTTTTTAAGGAAAAGTAGAAAGGGGAAGAAGAAGCTTTCAATATAGTAAGTACTGCTTTCACTTCTTTTCACAGATCTCTTGTGGGTGGGCTCAGTAGCCATGCAGCAATTCAGTATATATAGGAAACGAGCTTTCACCTCCCTCTTTTCAAAACAGATCTGGAGGTGGAGGAGAGACTGTGAAAGGGGTCTAGGGTGGAAAAACACTGATTTTGTCATGGAATCATGGTGACCCTAAAACAGTTATCCTTGTTTATCCTCTGGAGGGCTGCTTAGGTAGAATTAAGGTAATGTTTTTGTTGTCAATGGGTATCATGGCTACAGAGAACTTTCAAAGCAAAGAAGGTGGTAAAACAGCACAGCAAATGCCTGTGTCTTACAGTCTGGAACTCCTGAGAAGAGTACCTGGATCAGCATGGAAGTCTTGTTGGGCATATAGAATCTATATTCTTACCAAGACTGACTGCCTTTGCATTTTACGTATAGAAAGGATATGGAGGGCAAGAGGGGAATGAAAGCAGAGAAGTGATATCCTTTGTCTGAAGTCACCTTGCAAGTTGATAGCACAGGTAGGAACTAAAGGACATTTTGTTTGATGGCTGCACACCTGCCCTGGATGGTGCTGCAACTGCACTGGGTACAGCACAGCACAGGCCAGGCATTGGGTCTGTCCAGAAGATAGCTGCACTGCTTTAAGACTGAGTGGGACTGTGTTCAACCCATGTGGGTGTCCCTTTATCCTTCCCTCGAGCTGTTTGAGATCCAGTGCGAGAGGTGACACTCTCATTGCTACTTGGGCAGGACACTGTGTGTACGTTCCTTCCCTTCTCCCCATGATTTGTGTTCCTTGCACAATCCATGTGGTTATAAGTTTGCCATGTTGAGTAGGGTCATACAAGAAAATTCTCTCATCTCAGGCACTGGCAAGTGCATCACCAAACATTTTATGGTTCTGCAAAGAGGGCAATATGTTCTGCGAAAGACTGGGGGTCTGGCATTATCAGAGGTTGCTTATGGGCAGGGAGAAATGCAAGTTGGCTGTACAAACTACCAGATTTCTGTGCTGCTTGCCCACACCAGGGACAGGTCAGGATTTTGCAATCGGTGCCATTTCTCACAGTGCAAGGAGAAGCTGTGTCCACTGCTGCTTGCTGTCCTGCTCAGGGCTGTAACTCTGCTGGAGGCAGCCTCAAAGCAGCATTCTCTGGCTTTCTCACAATGTTTGCCTTCTTACCCAATCTGGAAACAAGTATCTTGTAGGTGAGTGAAGCTTTCACCTCCTCTGGGCTGTCCCACCACCACCCCCACTTTCATACTGGGGCCCCTCAGTCCTGTATGTGGCATTTGGTACCTGTGTGTGCTTACGTGACTGAGGAAAATGCAACCCTCCCGGTCCTTTTAAGTGGTTGTCATTGTTAACCAAGGAGAATGGCAGCATCTCTGCTACTGCAGAGGAGAATTGCTCATCACTGAGGTCAGGAGCCATGTGAGTCGAATTTCAATGATCTCTAGTAAATGCCAAAAGAGATGAAGAAGCCCATTCAGAAAACGGTAGTGTAAACAGCTGGGTTTTCAAACGTATTGTAGGAAAGGAGGAAAAGAACAAATGTGCGTAGGAGCACAGAGCGGTGACATTGTAAGCTGCAACATTTTGTGCTCTGTCGGTACCGGTGACATGAAGCAGCCTTACTGGCAGGGTTTATTACTGTGGCCTGATTGCCCACACCAAGAAAATCTGTCCTTAGAAGGAAAGGAGAAAAGAGATCTCTTTTTTCCTCTCCTTCCCGAGGGCTTCACAAACAAGTCTAACAAGATCAGTCCCCTGCCAATAAAACCAGTCTTCATTGATACACGGGCTTGCCTGTCTTAAACTGCCCCTGAGACACTTAACCTGCTGGATTTCTTTTCTGCAGACACCTGCCTGAGCAGCAGACTAAACAAACAGGGATTCTCAACTGCACAAAACTTGGCCCCTTTCAGCAGGGCTCCCATCTGTTAAAAAGCCATTGTCTGAGCAAGTGTTCAGCTAGCTAGGGAGGCAACGCTCTTGCATATTGAGCTCCCCCCGCCCCCATAAAAGTCCTCTTTAGCATTTTCTTTTCTCCCCTGTTTCCATTGCCTGATTTATTCATTGGTTTCACCTCTTCTCCCCTCCCCCTGTGGTTCATAAGGAGGGCCTGGTTGTCTTCTGTACCTCGGGGGTCATGTCTTTTCAGTCACTGGGACAATACCCGCTGCTGGCATCTGCTTCCAGATCCAATCAGCCATATTGTGATCACATCCTGCCAGAGAATTGTTCCTTCTTTTGCTCGGCTTTGTTGCCAATTTCATGCCATGTATTGCTCCATGTTTTGTGCTTCATGAAGCTGTCAGTGGCATAAAAGTGGCCTGACCAGGGTCGTAGTAAAAGGGGTGGGAATGAAACATCCACCAAAATGTTGAGCGGGCCACCCACCGGCCACACGCACGCACAGGCAGGCAAGGCATGCAGGCATGCAGACATACAGAAACACACACGGCATCCCAGCACTTAATTGGTGCCCCACTGAGCTGCTTTATGCTGTGTTGAAGGAGGGAAAACTTTGACAAGGAGCTGTGGCATTTGATTCCCCTAGTAAAGATCAAACGCACATCATTTTTTGGAGGTTTCTGGAGGATCCTGACTGCCTTATATCACATAAGATTTACTTAGCCCCGAGCATGAGAGGTGGAACTGGTTACTCAGACAATTGAAAATAAGTCTGAGTTGCTAGAGAGTGTCAGGGGGAGAAAATACCCTTAAAAAAAAAAAAAGTATCTCATGGTCAAATTGCATCAATGACACCTGTCACTCCGGCCTCTTGGTTCTTATTCTGAAATACCTTCGAGAAGTTACACCGAGGTCTGCTGTGAATCATGACCATCCTCTTGGTCTGGACTTGAGTGTAGTTTACTGGAAGCTGCTGCTTTTGATGTCCATAAGGCAGGAGCACAAGCCCAAATCACTGAGAGGAAGAAGTTGGGGCCACCTCTGTGAAAACAGAAGTACGCTTGCCTGATGGCAGAGAATTTGGCCCAATATTCTCTATAGCAGAATTATTGCTTTCCTTGCAAAATACCTGGAAGTTATTTCAGGAGGAGTGAAACAGGAGCGAATTATGTGTTTGTTTAGACATAAAAAAATGGGGAGCAGAAACCTCTGTATCTTTTTCTTGGGTTTGATTTTTTTTTTGCATGTTCTTTTGTTGTGGGTGTTTTTTGTGATGTGACAGGCTCATCTAATGGTCTCCTGTGTGTCCCCAGTCTCCATTTGCTGAGCACTGGGAAGGTTTCTTATGGTTTATTTCCTGCCTGTCAGAGGCAGACAGTAAACCTTGGGGAAAGGGCTCATCCCTTCCAGAATACAAAGTAAGTCCAAGCAGGGTCAGGGGACTTCTTGCCTCTCCTTCTCAGAGGAGCCAGTTGCCCATTTCCTTTCTTTTGGCTCGCTGCTGTCACTTGCATTCACACTGGGTACCACCTTCCCATGCTAATAACCCCATAGCAATCAATAGAGCTGTTCATGGAAGGCAGAGAAAGGAGACGGATACACTCACCCCCCTCTTGCTTTATACCACAGTGCATGACAAGCAAGTTGGAGAGCAGGGACAGACCCATGTTTCCCAGGAGGGGACGTCAGGCACCGGGCAGCTCCCTGCGCCAAGCCAGTGTAGACTCCTATCTGCATGCCCAAAACTTAGTCCTTCTCTGAGAGTCTGGTTCACTTGGCCCAGTTTATACAGGTAGTAATACCATTGAATGCATATTCCATTCTCCTCAGACAAGGAACACCTCGTGTGAAAATTTTGTAGACTCAGTAATCCTAGTCCTCTGCCATAGAAGTGGATGGACAATTAGGTACAAGGTGCAAGGGCAGGAAGATTATGCCCCATGAATCTCTCTGGAAGTGGGGCTCCTGAGGTGGAACCTTGGCTGTTTTGAAAACCCAACAAGAATTTAAACATCTTGGGGCCCTCACCTCCAAGCTTTCAATCTGCAGGAGACCTGAAAGGAGGGAGTGTGCAGGAGAGGAGGGGGAAAGATGGACAGGAGAGGGAGGGGAGAGGACCCGACCTCCTCTCAACACACTCAGAGGAGCTGGGTTCCTGATTCTCACAACCTCTCTAGAAAGTTTGCTGGCAGATGACATGATTCCTGAAGCAACCTGTGGTCCTCACCATGCACCACAGTTTCTTCTGCAGTACCCAGGTTTTATTTATATTTAAAACTGACATTGACCACACAGTGAGAGAGGCAGGAGAGAGTTAGAGGGCAAGAGACAGCTTTGTGAGAGTGTGTGTGTGTGTGGTGTGTGCATGCGTGCGTGTGTTAAACAATTTCATGGACATCTGTCATGCACAGTTAACTTTGCATTGCTGCATTTTAAGTTGTAGGCCTAGGCTTGGCCATCAGTGATAAAGTAGCTGGCAGTTTTCAAAAAGCCGCTAGATAACAGAGCATGAATCATAAAACACACTACTGTGTAGCAATATCCAAGTTCATTCAGTGCAATGAAACCATGCAGAGGACCTTTATTCCCAGCTAATTATGTGGAAACGCCTAAGACAATAAAGCATCTGGTGGTCTTTCTTCCCCATTTCAATTTTTCTCAATATTGTGACAGGGGAAAGCATTGTGCCTTTCCCAGGGTAGTTGCTGTGAAGAGGAGTAAAAGCAAGGGTCAGGGAAGAGCAAATAGATGAATTTATAACTTTCTTTTTATTTATTCCTTTCCCATTGTTTCTCTGGAGACTCTTCCTTCAGGGCTGTATTTTCAAACCACTATTCTCACTACACTCTGCCTGAATACTTTTTTTTTTTTTTTTAATACCACCCAAACTGCCAGGCCCCTCTGTGTTCTCCTTTTTTTTTTTGCTCTCCTCCTCTCTTCCCCAAAAGCATCCAAGACTTGAAATCCAAGTCTCTGATCTTCACTGAAAGCCCAGATATTAAAAAAAAATAATAATAGAAAAGTAGAAGCCTAGAGATAAGTGGTATTTTGCATTTTGCTGAACAGCGAGAGAAAGATTTTGGGTCAAAGGGAGTTTCCAGTTGGTTTGGGGGGTTTCTTGTAACAAAGGCTCTACAACTCTATCAGGCTTATTTTCTGTATAGGAAAGGTAGATAAATTTGCTAATTCAACAGTGAACACTCAGCAGTCTTAAAATAACCTTATAGCAAATGATTTCTGCATCTCAGATTATTTCTAGGCCATTGAATGACAACACCCTTTAAACTATTTCTCCTTTGGCTCTTAGGCTACATAATACTCATAACTGAGTATTATGAGTATTAAGTTATTATCATAACTTAACATTAGGAGAGGTTTTTAAAATACTCAGTTATGAGTATTATTATCATACCTTAATACTCATAACTGAGTATTTTAAAAACCTCTCCTAATTTTTTACTTCAGAACAAAGCACGCAAGCTTGATTTTCACAGGATCACCCTCTTTGATCAGGCTATAGAATATTTCTTTCCTTCCTCACTTAAGGCTGTGAGGACAAAGGGCAAGAAGTGAACGATGTTCAGAGTATGCTAAGCAGTGGAATGGGGTGGAGGGTAAATTTTGGGGAAAGAATAAAAGAATTATTTTCTAGTTGCTTATGAGATGTCTGGTTAAAAGTAATACCTTCTAAGTGCTAAAATAGGTTTTGTTTGGTTTTGGTTTGAATGCTGCTAATTATTGTCTTCCTGTGACAAAAGCCAGTGGAAGAGTCTGGTTTGAATCTTTCGTCTGCTAAAAGGAAAGCAGACATGGTGAGGCTACCTGGAGCTCCTTACATATGGATTTCCCAGTCCAAAATATTTTGGGAATGTTAACAAGCAGGTGCTGTAGGAGGCAGCTTGTCTCATACCAAGATAAGTCTTCCAAACAGTTGAAGAGTGAAGAAGCCTGAAACTCACAGAACCCAGTGTTAAATAAATGTAAAGGAAATAAATACTAAAAAATGGAAAGAGACTAAAAATAAACTGTTTCACAAATTGGTTAATAACTGGGATCTTTCTTCAAGAGTAAATATTGGTGCTTTTGGACTGTATCCTCTGTTTTGGTCATTTTCACACCATCGTGGTATTTGAGGTCTGTGCAGCAATCGGCAGTTTAGCCTCAAAATACAGAAGTATTTTTCATTCTAATGCTTTAAGTAGTTGCAATTTGTACAGCACAGAATGATGCTCAACTTCACTGTGAGGAAATCAGCACTAGGGAAGGAATTGTGTTAGAGACCAAAGGTACCACGAGATGCAGCCATGAGAATATTTCAACTAGGCAGATTTGTACATACCATGAATTTCAGGGAAGTAGAGGTGGAAGTGGCAAAAAGGAACTCATGATAGACAAAGTGCATGGCAGTATATGGAGTAAGTAGAAGAAAGCAGGCATGAGTAAGTGTATCTGATGGGTGCAGCTCAAGGCTGAATTTCAGCCACTCGCCACAGGAAGGAAAAATTCCCATGGTGGTAGTGTATTCTTAAATCCTGAAAGGACCTGAGTATGTCAAAACTTATACCTCTGGGAAATAATTTAGGCAGTATCCAAATATTAAATAGGAACTTTGAGACAGGGAGAGGCTGCAGTGCAGCTAAAATTGCCAGTTAATTGAGCATGGCACTAAATTCCCACCACTTGATCCTCTGCATCAAGTGTAGGACAAATCACTTTTTAAGTTTCCAGCAAACAAAATAATAATTATGGCCCAGGCTTGACATCTATTGGTGAATGTTATCATTAATTTGCTTCTAATATTTCAGTTGCTTTGTTCAGTGAAACAGTTTGTGATTGACAAATATGCAGTCCTGTTATTAGCCTGGGTCTCCTTCACACATAGCACCCAACCGAAACAAGACTTGAAACATGAAGCAGAGACAAACATAACAAATAAAAAGGGGAAAGGGAAACAAAAAGCAGAAACAGGAGGAAATATGCAGAAATAATCAGGTAAAGTCCAGCTCTGCAGGAAAAGCAGGCTTCTTTTTTTCTTCTCATAAGTCCACGTAAACATCAGTGATCTCATCCACTCCCCTTAGCTCTTCAGAGTGATACTTGTGGACTTTTAATAATTCATCTGACATCTGTCTTTTGTTAGTGAGGACAAGCGCTTGTACAGGAATCCTTCCTTCCAGTACCTGAAGGGGGGGCCTGCAGGAAAGATTGGGAGGGACTCTTTATGAGGGAGTGTAGTGATAGGATGGGCGTAATGGTTTTAAACTCAAAGAGGGGAAATTTAGACTAGATATTAGGAAGAAATTCTTTACTGTGAGGGTGGTGAGACAGTGGAATAGGTTGCCCAGGGGTATTCTGGATGCCCCATCCCTGGAAGTGTTCAAGGGCAGGCTGGATGGAGTTTTGAGCAACCTGGTCTAGTGGGATAGGGAATGGGGGTTGGAACTCAATCTTTACAGCCTTTTCCAACTCAAACCATTCTATGATTCTATGAATTAAGTTCTGTAGGTTACCAAAAGGCAAAAATAGAATATGTCATCTTCAATATTGCCTTTCACCATGAGGTTTACAGGTACCTCAATGTGAGGTGGATGTTTTACTCCCTTGAGTGGATGTAAAGCTGTACAAACCATGATCTAGAATTGTTTGGGAATAGAAGGTTAGAAAAAGAAAAAAAAATTAAAAAGTAAATTCATGGAGAGCTGAGCATATGCAGGTAAGAATGGAGAAGGAGGGAAAGGAAAATAGCTACCTACACAAATATTCAATTTTAAATTAGCATGGTAATATCCTGGAATTGCTAGGATTTTTCAGCTGGCTGCAGTGTGAAGGAATGTGTATATCTGAAAAGGTCACATTTCCCAGTTCTGTGGAAAAATACAAATATGTTACGTTCAGGAATTTCAAGAGCGTGCAACAGATGCATGCTCAGAAATGCCAGCATGTATGTTCAGAAATGTTTTTCTGACGTGCTAGAATTAGGAATAGCACATCAGGAGGCTGTGACTGCAAGAAATGATTGTGCAAATGATTGTGAAAAATGCAGGTGCGACAGGTTTTGTATGGTTTCAGCAGCATGCCGAGTGGGAGTGTATTTCTGCTAACAAACCCATTACAGCATCCCCTGAGAACTGGATCCTAAATGTGTTTCTGTTTCTGCCCTTATCCTCCCACTGCCCTCTCTGAACGGTTAAGGGATTCAATTCATTCATCCTTTGCCTTTGTCTCCTGATCCACATCCTTCCAGTGAGCAACCCCTGTTTGTTACTATAGATTTTTTTTGACACATGGATTGTCATCCTAATTGCAGTCCCTGTCTGGAAGACTCAGGTGTAAGAATCAGTTTGTTTGCTGGAGTTATCCTCAGGTGATTGTTTCAGTGCAATGTATTTATAAGGCTTTTTGAAGCTGCACCAAAGGGAAATGAAAACTCCCCAAACATGAGCCAAATGACATTATCTTCCTTCCGTGGGCTGAAGAAGGCAGGCTAGTCTTAATTATTTATGACTGAATAACTCTCTGGCGATTATACATGTCTCATTTCCATAGGCAACCCAGTGACAAGCAGTATCATGTGGAGTCTCATTTACAGTTACACGGCACTATATTCACTTACGCTGTGTTCCGTGGCAAAGATTCACATTAGAGTTAACTCCTCCATAAACACTGGGCAAAAAAATAACAAAAGACTGGTGGGAAACTTGATTAATGTCTGCACCTTTTGACATCAAACAGGCTGAAATTTCCTGCAGATAGGGTGGTCCCACTCTTACTAGCACTTGCTTTCTCTTGTGCCGTTGTGCTGGAGCAATATTCAGGACAGTCGATATGTTGAATGTCTGCTTCAAAGCTCATTGCAGCCCCTGGAAAGCCTCCAAACCAAAACCACTTTGCCTTCTCTTTTGCTGTTTGCATTTTTGCATGCTAAATAGCGTTGAGAGGTAACTGACCTGGTATCTTCTGTAGAAGTAGAAAGGACTATACAACAAAACTTACTCAGTGACACAGGTACAACAACATGACCTACCACGGAAGCACAGCGAAGGTACGCTAAATATGCAAGTACCTCTTGTGATCCAGATCTCCTGCCTTGAGGCGGAGGTGTCATGAGTGACTGCAGAAGAAGTGCAGAGTGCATGGTGTGGGAGTCCCAGACAAGTAATAGTCCCTGCCTAGGCTGCTTGTGGCAGCACAGTGCAGAGAGCAGACCTGCTGTCTTCAACCATTGGTTTTCAAGAACCGATTCAGGTGCAATGCAGAAGACAGTAAGTCTTCAGTAAATTCAGTGGGGGAAAAAAAGGAGGATCTTCCAGGGGCAAGTGAGAGCTCAGGAATTTAGATATCGATCATTGCTCCCAAGTATACAGTAGTAAGATGCTGAAAAGACAGGTTACTAAGTATATGCTGAGCTATGACATTTGTCAGTATTTTGCTTACAGTCTCCAGGCCAGAGTTCTTTACAGAGCTGGATTGGGTGTCAGTAAAATATGGTAAATGTTAACAGTGCACTTTCCATCTACCCTGTGACTGGGAAATGCTTGAATTATACCCGATGTTATAGTCTACAAACGTTCAGTTTTATTGATCCCTTTGATTTTGGCACCATGCACAGCTTGAGTAGCCTTCCAGTAATCTGTGGAAACCCACCGTTTTCTGGAGGCCACGGAAACAGGACTGCCAGATTACGGAAATCGTGTTTCAAGTATTTTGTTAACCTCAGGTCACGAGCTAAACTTACAGAAGGGGTTTCAGATCTGCAAAGTTTGTAATAGCACTACCAGAGGTCAGCATCTCCTGCAGTCCTACAGACAATGGGGAGCAAGCATTTGTAAAAGCAAAGTATTTTTCAAGTAAATTTCTCTAATTGGTGATTTTGAATAACTTACATCCTTAGTCCGTCCAGATGTCTGCTAAAAGAAAACTAAGGCATCTGAAATTACTTGTTCATGGTCCTCTGGTATATAAGCATATTTTGGTAAAAAAATAAGGTTAAACTGATATAAACAGTACATAGTGCTTTTGAGACAGAGTCATTAGAACTGTAAGAGAGTTCTGTGCCTTCAGAAGGCTTCTTGGTTTGCTGGAAACGCACCCTAATGCTAATATAACATTCAGATGCTTTGTAAATGCATTGTGGAAAATAGCATCATGAATTATTAGGTGTTTGAAGTTATTTGATGGAGATTTATGTTGACTTCTTTTAAGGCTACAAAAATCTGGCCTTGTGGAGGACTTCTGTTGGAGTTCCTGTGCAAAACCAGCACAGCTGTAGGAGTTTTGAAGGAAGCTTGCTATTATCTCAGCAGACAGGCTGTTGGCATGGATGGATTAGCACAGCTGCCATCTACAGCATGATCTAGTTCACTTGGCCTTCAAAAGAGAACAGTTTCAGTTTGTTAACATATTACGTGAACAAGTGACTAAAAAAACATAATTATGTTTAAACAGTGAACAGTTTCCCAGATTCTGGGTTTTTATAAGCAATTCATTATTTTCATTATTACTTTTGTATTCTTGCTCTGTGCTAACTTGCTTGATTCCACCTTAATGGCTTGTTTTTATCTAGGCTTCAACAGCTCTGCTGGATGCTAGTCTTCTGTTTATAAATGGGATTCCATACTCCATCAACCCTGTGATCCTGCTGCTCATATGCTACTTGTGGGTGGAGACACAAACATGCTTTCAATCCAGCATTTTATTTACAAGGAAATAGGGCCAAATTCCTCTAAACTGTTTAGGGATAAAAAGGTGGAAAAAGACCCCATGTTTTTTACATTGTTGTACCTTTTGCTCAGTTTTGGGAAAAAGTTGCATGAAATCAAAGCAAGGGGGAAAAAAGAAACCGCTCTAGCTGCTTTGGCAAAGCAGTCCAAACGCAGATACTCCCTTCCAGTACCCACAGAGGGACAATGTCTGGGTATAGCAAAGCAGATAGCACCCTAAGAAATAAGGTAACTGTAGCAGCAAGTCTCAGTTTCATTTAGATTACATGCATCCATTGTATCCACGTCACACGTCCTCTAGTTTGTATAACAGTTTGGTGAGTAGGAGAATCAAAGCCAAGTACTTTTGCTTTATCTTGTTACCTGGTGTGAACCCTCTTCTACTATTAACGCAGCAGAAACAACACCAATGTCAACAAACCAGAGGAGGGTTCAAATGACCCCAGCTCTAGAACTGCACTTAGAGTAAACTCCTGGAAACAAGAACAGATTCTTCCATTCTTATTTATGAAAGCAACACCAGAAACACACAAACCAAGCCCTGATCTGCCAGGGAAACATTTAAAACAGTGCAGTATCCGTGTCAGCCATGTCTGGAAACTCAGATATCCCCAGCCAGTGTAAGCAAGATGCTGCTGTGCTGCAACACCCCCTCGAAGCAGGTTCACAGCAGTGCCCGGTTTTGCTTGTTCTCCTAGAAAATCTTCCCACCTTTCCCTGTACAGTATCTTCCACAAGAGTGCTACATCAGCCTGCAAGTGAAATGTGGGACAGCAAACATGGTAAGGTGCTGCGATTGAGAGACGGGACACAGCTTGATGCAAGCCAAATGTCAATTTATTACAGCTTTTTCACGTACTTTTATACAGGCTAAAATCATACACACACAAGTTTTGGAACAGCGTATCCCTTACTGATTGGTTAATTCATTACACAAGACACTTGCTGATTGGTTAGTAACATTATCACTACTTGAAGAGGGTCTGTTTCAAGTTGTTAACGAGCAATACATCCTGTCAGGACTCATTATTTTAACACAGAGTAAGCACTCTCTGTCCCAGGTGGTTGATAGACATTCCCGGTTCCTCCCGAATCGCTGAAGGGTGAAGGACAAGCATCCTTTGTTCCACCTAGATTCAGCTTATCTAGTTCTCCCAGGGCTTGTGGCCAGCAAGCTCCAACACGTCCTCCCCCAGCAGCTGAGCAACACTGCAGGCCCTCCCGGGGCTGACCAGATCACCCCCTTCAGTAAGGGAATTCACCAGAGAAGGCCAGACAGACCCCTGCTTGGGCTGGCATATTCCATTTTGTAGTGAGCAGTACCCAGACAGTACTGCTGTGCCAGGAGACGAGGACTAGCCTTTTCTCCTCTGATCACAGCCGAGGGTTATTGCTGCCTCACCAGCTCATCACAGGCACCTGGCATGCCCTGAGGAACAATACTTGGCTGGCGGTGGTCCTGAAGCAGGAGGTACTTGGGTAGTAAGGTGAGGGGGTCTGACCTGGCTGCAACAGGACTTGGACTTCTGGCAGGTTGTGGGGTCCCCTGGGCCAGATGGGGCTCCCCAGCAGGAGATGCATCTGCATCTAAGCTACTTTTTCCCCCAGCAAGACAATACACTGTAAGTGGGAGTGCTGAGGACGGAGGGTGGTGAGATCAGGTGATGGAGCTGCCTGAAGACCATGCTGGTAACGCTTTTTTCTGGCGTGGCTAATGTGCAAGTGTTGTTTGCTCCTGCACCGTTTTGAATGTGGGTGGGTTTGCCTTGTGCTTCTGTCCTGCTTGTGTACCCTGGGCAGCACAGCCTCCTCTCTAGTGTTCCTGCGTGGCAGCCAGAATTGCTGTTGATTAAGAGTTTGTGGAGAAGGAGGGTGGAAGAGGCCTGAGATGTCTGACACTTACCTCTACCCTGTCAGACAGGGGGTTGATTAAGATTCCCTCTAGGGTCTCTGGGGCTGCAGAGACACCTGCTCAACCTGGCCCTGTCATTCCTCCCCCACCCAGAGATCCTTGGGGCTGGAGCCATCCTATGTTTTGCAGTGGTGTGTCTTGCTTGTGCTGTCAGTCAAGGGAATAATCCAAAATGAAACATCACAATATTGCAGTTGGAAGGAAAGGATTGTATGTTGAAGAGAAGAACATTGGAGAGAGCGTGTATAATTTGGTGGGAAAGTTTTCAGCAGTAGTCTGTAACATTAATGTTTGTTCATGTGGCTATTGCTGCTAAAATATGCCTCCCCAAAGTATCTCAGCTGATATAACAGTCTTTGTGTAATTGTGAGGCATTGCTCTCACATTTCTCTCATGTCTTCATTCTCTGCTGCTTAACCTCTTCACCCTTGCCTTCTTCATGCTTGTCTCCTGCTGTGTTTCTGCTAGAAATCATTCTGCTCTCACTCTGCCAGCTACTTCTAAATCACTTCCTTTATTTTACTTCTCAGATTCATCCACTTGTACAGTAATATATCTGTCTGTGTGTGCTCTTTTGTTACATTTTCCCTCCTGCTGGTTCTCTGACAATATTTCTGTCAGATGCTCACAGATTATTTTATGGCACATTCTGTGTTATCTTCTATAACAGATTTTGCACAGTCCTTTTCAGTTGTATAGGCATCATCTTTGCTACCCTTCTCCTCATTCTGCTGTCTTTATAACGCTTTCAAAGAACAGCCCTTGATTTGAAGAAAACTTTTATATAAGCCTCTTCTATGAAACTGTTTTATATTAAACTGCTTCGCTCATTCTGTTAAGGAGGTATTTAAGTATTTTGTTCTTGCTGACCTGCATCCCAGCACAGAGACTGATCCCAGCTCCCGTTTTCTTGGTGGCTGTTTCTGTGTTGCTAGTCCTCCACCTGCACTGAGACCACGGTGGTAAGGACACCAGAAATGCTAGGAGACATGAGGCTAGCTGGTGTGCAACAGTACTAAAAGCCCTCCCCACTAGCATTGAGAGGTATAGGAGGATCACATCCATGTTGTGTCCTCATTGGAAGTTTAAAGAAAAATGCCATGTGAATTGCCAAGCCTTTCTCTAGAGTGATTATTCTCTGCTCAATGTGATGATGGAGATTAAAGTTGGAGCCCATGTGTCCTATTAGTACCTCACTGTGGGAGAGGTTTCAGTATGAGCCAGCTTGCCTGCAAAAGTGGGAGAGGCTCCCAGAGCAGGAACTTGCACCTCAAAAAAGTAAGTCCGTGCAGCCACTGAACTGAGCACACAGAGTTGAAGTGAGGCATAGGAAGTTGCCAGCTCCCTCAAAGGAGGGCTGATGTGAAGGAGTGCCCAATGAGCTGCTGAGAGGAGGGATGCTTAGCTATCTTCTCACAGATGACTCCAGTTGGCACTTCATTTATTCATTCCTACCTTGACTTCAGAGGAGAAGGTTCAGAAGGAGATTAGAGCTCTCTGCCGCTCAAAAGTATAGCAGGACAGGGGTGTAGCAGCAGAAAATCCCAGATACACATGTACTGAATTGATCTTTAAACACCAAAACCCGTTATCTGTTCCCTTTGCCCCAGTGGTGTCTGAATGACCAGTGCATGGAGCTGGAGCTCCAGTCGGAGTCTGGTTGTGCTAAATGATAGGAAAACCTTCAGCGAGAGGCGATCTCTGCCCCCAGATAATGAGGTCTGGGTCTGTGCATGTGGTTGGATACCCTCGAGGAAGCAAAACCTTAGAAAGAAAGGGCTATTTTCAACCATTTCGAGGGTGCAAGTGTACGGCTTTGATTGTGTGAAAATACAGGATATGGATTCAATGCGGGTTTGTGCTGAATGGGTCCTGAAGCACAGCTGATCCCTGAAACCAGAGCCTTTCACCTGTGGGAGATGGTAGACCCTCAGGGCCAGAAGGGCGCTGCCACCTCTCGTTGCCCGACCCTGTTCTTTTGGACTTGGTGTCAGTGGTTTTGGGGCAGGAAGGGATGCTGGCCGGTGTGGGGAAGAAAGCTGAGAAATTAAATGAGGCACGAAGGCTGCACTGAGGGTCTTTTATCAGGTACATCTTCGTTTTTCGAGTGCCTATCATATCACGCAAACTGCACTTGAAGAGCCCTCCATTTACCCTCTCCCCTAATTAAATGTGCACTTCATTAATGTAAATTGGGGGTTTAATGCTCTTGTTGAAATTCTGAAGAAAGTGCTGTGGCCTTGCGAAATGCTTAAGCATCATTGCAAATTAGATTAGGGACCAAGAAAGGCAGTAAAATTAGAATGATAATGGTTGATGTGGCTTCCTGACAGGCGTGACTATTCAGGGATCAATGGGATGGAGAACACTTTCCCCCCAGCCTAAAGCGAAAGGCAGGGACAGACGTCAGCCTACAGATGTGGCTTTTGGAAGCTCTTTCAATTAGTTTAATTTGGTAAATGGTGGGGATTTAGAGGCTCTTAGGCAGTCATACAAGACAAGAATACATTGAAATGTTTTTCTCTTTTTAACATAAAATAGGATTGGCCACATTTGCATTTCTTAACGCAGGGGTAGGGAGGCGGAGGAGAGGGCTGGAGGGGGGTGGTGGGGTGGTGTGTGTTTAACCAACTTTGGGCTTTAAAATGGAAATGCCGGCACTGGAGCTCGCTGGGAGCCGCGCCGGATGCGGCCCTGAAGTCGCTGCCCTGTGCGGGTGTCTTGCTCGGAGCTGGGCCGGGTGGGGCAACGCTGCGGAGCACTGGGGAGATCCCACGAAGCGCAGCGTGGGAAGGGCTGGGGCGGGGAGGCGGAAGCAAAACGGGTCCTTAAACACTGAGGCGATGCAGCAGAAAGACCCTCGTCACTCTTCAGGGGATGTGAATCTAAACGAAAAATGTATTGGGCTTTGATTCCCCTGCTTTTCCCTGCTACGCTCTCCTCCGTGTACTGCTTTAACTGGGCTCTTTAGCTCTGCAAAGTCGCTAACGAAAAGGCAGCTGGAATATGGAAATAGTGCTCCTCTTTGTGTCTCTGTTAGAGCCAGGAGTCGAAGCTTGTTTTTCAGTCCCCTTGCTGGATAGGTAATTGTAGTTAATGATGGAAAACAAGTTCAACAGATATTAAGTGGTACTGAGACTTGGCTGAGTTTGCGTGAGGAGGAGTGTACTCCTGACTGAGAATTTCTTTACTATAAATGTGCAACAGGAACATAAGCTTTTATGGAAAACTAATGTCTCAGAAACAAATCAAATAGCGCAAAGAAGTGCAGTGGCACGTAGAGTGACTCTGAGCACATCAGCAGCCCAGAGCTAACTGCAAGCAGCAGCCTTCTTTAAGTAGGGAGAACCTAACCTGCAAAGCTGAGTCTGGCCAGTTAACTGGTTTCAAATAATATTCCCTAATTCTCTATTGGCATAAAATAATTCACATGCCATGAGGGTGTTTGCCAAAGGGAGAGACTGCTCTCCAGGAGAGGGCTGCTTGGGATCAGCCGGGTTTGGCTTGGAGGTGCTGCCTGTTGAGATCAGGCAGTTCCTGGGTAGGATTAACCTTGAGCAGAACAATGGGTGGAGGAGTGCCATAAATGGGGTGGCTTTACCTGTGGCTTCAGGTACTTGCTCAGCCTCAGGAAAACATCCTTGTTGAACCTCAACAGTTCATAAGTTAGTTGTTGGATGTTGACCGAACTCTCGCTGATGGCTTCATCTCCATCCCTTTTCAGATAGTATTGCAGAAAGGCAATACCAGATGTCAAGAGGTCTAGCTGTTCACTAGAGTGCCAGGTGAAAATATGACACATTTGGCAAGTCCTTCTCTACTGCGATTCTGAATAGTGTAATGTGTACCTTTGCTCAGTACTGGGCAGATTACCTTAAGTAGCCTGTTAAATGACTGGGTTTCTCTCACTGTGCGTTCAAAAAGCAACTACTTTTCTATCCTAGGGGGGGTGAAACCTGCAACTTGAGCAATGAGTCTTATACAGCTCAGGATCTAGATGCCCTGTCAGCAGCAGAAGAGAGGCTGCTGCAGAGCCTGGTAGGCCAGTGCCTTGCATGAGCTGTTGCTACTGGTCTTTCAATTTCATTAGCACTAAATTCACCTTTACAAAAATTTAATTTTTAAAAACTGCTTGACTTGGCAAGGGCACCAGCTGAAAGATCAAGTTACTGTTTGTTAAATGCCAGACATGAATTAATTTAGCAGTGCACTCATCCTGACTTTATGAAAACATATCCCAAATATTGACTTTTTCTTTCTTCAGTAAAACCTCTTTTCCTTTGATGGGTGACGCCTCTGTCTGGTACAGTGAGCTTCTATTGAGTCACTCTGAAGTTTTTTCAGCATGCTGCTCATTTGGAAATGTGGACATGAAGTTGCTAGGTCTCTGCCTCTGCCTGGAGAGTTATGTGAGAGAATTTAATAGTTGCTTTTGGGAGCTGGGTAATTCCAGTACACTTAAGGCAAGCCTGTGAAAGTGGGAGCTGTGTTTTAAATAGGGAGAGGATAACATCATTAGCTTTGAAACAAAACTGTGAAACAGGCCTGGCTGCCAGGTAGTCCAAAACTTTTTGGAAGACTGGACCAGGCAGTTGTAACTTGTTAACTTTAAATTGAAACAAAAAAAAAAAAAAAAGTGGTTAAAAGGAGGTGTGTCACTTCAAAAAACGAAATAAACTAAAAAAGCTCCACACAAACAAACAAAAAAACCCAAGAAAGGCAGACGAACTCCTTGCAAGTCAGAGGGTACTTTTTCTATATACCAGTTCATGTCCTGAAAGCCACAGCTACAGAGCCAGAAAGAAGCCTGACAATCCAAACAAATAGAAAATACGTGAAGGTAAAAGAGCAACCAGCAGGCAGAGCAGATGGAAGAACAACAGGGAAAGGGGCTAGTTAACCTCAAGTCTTCTTTAGGCAACCAATAAGTAATTTGCTCTTGTAGGTCTCACTGTGCCCCCATGGACAGCCAGCTCTGGGAAGCAGAGGTCTTCCCTGCTCTAAGGACATGATTAGGTGTGGCCCTGTGGATCACTTTCACTTATTCAGCTGTTAAAGCAGCTTAAACCCTTATAAGAACATTAACATTTGGGTGCCAATACCAGCTTGACCTTTATTCATAAAGTGCAAAGAGTTGGAAGTAGAACAGATTGGTTGCCAGCGATTGCCTTTTATGTGCAGTTTAGAGGCTTTGATTTCTCGCCCCTTTCTTCCTTTAATCTGATATCACTGGCTTGAATATGTTGTGCTATAAGTAAACAGGGCCAGTGCAGGCCTCCCTTTTTGAAGAACTGTGTGTGAGTGAGGTGGGGGGTAAGGTGACCTTAAAAAAGGAAAAAAAAAAAAAAAGTTTGCCTTTGGATTAGAGAGCTTAAGAATAGAAGGAGGACACCAGGGCTGAATGGAGCTGTGCAAAGATCTCCAGGCTGAGCTCCACATAAGTCCTTAGTAGCCCCAGCTATTGATTCCAAATATCTGGGTACATGGGGAATAAGAATGTAAGGATTTATATTAACTCTCCTCAACTTTTCACTTCATGACATACACAAGAGAGAAACTTGGCGTGAAGCACAAAAAAGGTGAAGTGTCTCAAATAGTCACGCTGTCTTGTCTGCCACCCATCCAGGAGCCCCTTGTGTTCTTGTGTTAACCCTGAGGTAGAAGAGGTACCCAACACTGGGTATGGCTTTCTTACTTCTGGTGGCATATTTACTGTTGTGGTCTGTGTTTTTCTTTTCTTTACCCATTCTGCATAATAATGGAGTCACGTCATGGCTGACCCTTTTCCAGAAGCATGGAGAGGAATCTGAGAGGAGGAGTAATTGCAGAATAGAGGAAAATTATGTCTAATATCTCAGCACAACCAACCAACAGTGTTACCAGCTGACACCTTCAAAGCCATCATACTGTTGGGGCACCATGACCCTAATTTCTCATAAGTATCAACTTCCTAATAGCTTTGGTAAAACTAGGTCTTGGTGCCTACAGGTTTCAGTGTTGTCTGGACACTTGGAAATGGCTTGGATGCTCCTTTTAAATCTTTAGTGTTGACTAAAATTGATTTTTCATGGTTTTGTTTATAGGACGCTTGTCTTCTATAGATCCTGTAGCTCTCTGTCAAAATATGCTTTACCAGGAGAGCTGTTTTCCAACCACCCTGTTTATGCATAATAAATGACATAGCCTACAGAACTGCATCCAAAAAACCCAAACACCTAGGCTGGCCATTAAAAGTCACCCTGCGATGAGCCTGATAATGTGGCTTTGATGGAAACAGCTTCTAAATCCAGGTTGTCCTTCCATCTTGATGTGAAAGCTTCAAGAGCTGGAGACTGCCTTGGCTTACTGCTGAGATTGGCATTGCAGCAAAGCAATCATTTCTATCCTACTTCCCCCAGCAGGAGGTTAGTCTTGCTTTCTCCGGGTACTTGTGTGTCTCAGTCACTGTGTAACTGTCATCAGACTCTGTTCCTAATTTAAACCAGGAGTCCTGCCTACTCCCTTTTCCTGCATGTCAGCCTACCTCAGGCCTTCTCACTGTCTGCAGGATTTCAACCAAACCACTGTCCAAAGTGGTTTTCACTAGGAATGCTTTTTTTGTGTGTGCTGACAAAACGTATCTGTGTAACGGAGAGAAGGCTTGAATGAACATTTCAAGCCTTACCTGTCACAAGCCATTAGCTGAATTGCTTAAAGAAATCCCCTGACAAGTGTAATTGCTGGTTTTCTGTTACAGGGCTTCATGATATTGCTCACAAGAAGAAATTCTTTTACAAAAGCCCCTTCTGTTTAATAGAGTAATTTGTTCCAGTAACAGTGATAATAAAATTGCTGAAATGAAACGGGATTGTTCAATAAAGACCTGAATCCAATTTGCTGTACTAGTAAGATTACGCTTTTATCTTGGTGTTTACTCATTTGTAGAATTGCTACCAGACTTTTTATATGTAATTAATAGGATTAATGTTTTCCAGGACAGGCAAGACAGCACCCAGGAGCACCTTATTTTGAGTGTCAGTGGCACATCAGCTTTATGTGGGGTGTTGCCTTAAGGTGCAATGCAGAGTTACAGGCTGGTTTCCCTGCTGTTCTTTGCAACAGGTGAGGGGATCTCATGATGTTTGGTTTGGCCCAAAGCAAGGTTAAGTACTACATCTGTACTGCTGTAAGGTCAGAAGAGTTGCTTCTGGTTTGCTGCTAAGAACAGAAGTTTACCTCTGTTCCCTGTGGTGCATGAGGTGGGGGAGAATCACTGTCCTTTGAGTTGAAAAAAAAAAAAAACAACCCACCTGTGAAACCAGTGTTTATTAATTTTTTTTTTTTCCTCTTTGCACATCTGGAAATTATTCATGCAAGACTTGTGAACCACCCAGAAAAATAATCTTCACTTTGTGGTGACTGAGGGAGTGCCTATACAGACAGATCTGTACCAAGGTTTTTTTTCTGTTGGAAACCTGCAGAGGTGAAGACGAAGTGTCATAGTGTGCTGATGTGACCCAGGGCTTATCACACTGGTGCCTCTGAACCCAGTGTTGCATGATCTCTTCAGCTAAGAAAGATCAAATCTCCCTAATTCAAAGCTTGCAGGCTAGTTAGCTCCAGAGCTCAGAATTGCAAATAACACTTGCCAGCTTCTGTTCCTGTTTTCTGCACTCTTTAGCAATTCCAAAGCTACAGGGCTGATAGCTGACCTTCTAAAACTAACAATATTGGGGCTTGAGTAGAGAAAGTTACCAATGATAGAGTAAGTGAGCAGAGAAATGGTACCTTATTAGCTCCTTAAAGCTTGCCACAAGATGATGTTAGGTCCAAGACTCAAATGCTCCATCAGTCACTTCAGTTCACGCACAAACATATTTAGCTCCTAATGAGGGAACGCAGGCATACTCTGTGTAGTTATTAATATACACTTGCGTCCTAGTGGCACCAGTGCTGTGCTTGCTGCTGCCCACACACATAGCCAGAACAAGTACTGCTCCAAGAACAGACAGTGTAAGCAAAAGCATATACAGTCTGAGGATTTGCAATCCTGGAGACAAACTGAAAGCCCCTCTGATATGTTATTAACTCAGGGTTATGTGCGTATTTCACTAAAAGCTTGACAGATATAACTTGCTAGGTTTGATTAAATGCCTGGATTGGAGGAAGAACTCACAAGTTTCCTTTTGGGCACCCCAGTCAGGGCAGGATGTTTTAAGGGCCAGCAGGCAGCTCCCAGCTCTAGGCAGTGAAGCTCATTTCTATGTTAAAAGTTCACAGCTGATGGGAACCGAGTGAGTTTGGGAGCATGTTGGGAGCGTGTTGGGAGCCTGCTTTCCAGAAGATAGGTGCATCTTGCTCTAGTCAGATGCTTCTGCATTTACTAAGGGAGTTGGACTTTGGAATCAAACACTGGTATATGTTTTATACAGATTTTATAAAACAAGAAAAGCTGTTATAATTAGGTAACTTCTAAAACACTCATATCTTAACACAAACAACAAATGTAGAGATGATCTGACGGTGCCCAGTGGTAAATAATAGAGGCAGGTAAATTGTTTACATGGTGCCTGTTTTATTGCAGATTTAATCACATGAACTTTTAGAGTCTAAGTTGTTGACCTTTATAGTTGATGGAGATTTGCGGCCCTTTAAAACCAGCAGGAGTCTATAGCTACAGGGGCTGTCTGGAATGCCTGCTGATGCCAGAGTCTTATTACAAGGGTGTGCTACAGGAGAAAGTTGTTTATATTTAGTTCTGGGATGAACAAAAAGATCAGAAGTACTATTTGGGAAAAACTCAGCAAGTCATTAGAGGACAGACAGAATAAAATAAGGGAGGGAGAGAATCAAAAAATCATACTTTCCATTTCAGCTTACAAGTATTGTATTCTCAAAGCCATTCCCTTCCTTCCAGCTGCAGATCAATCTGTCTCTATTGATATAAACAGACTTTTATCATTTGGTCAACCAGTTTTAATATAAATGTTTCATTTGCTTGAAAGCTAAAAAAAACCAAAAAGACACTTTGAGGTGGCTGATGTAATATTCTGAAAGCCAAAAAGTAAGGTGCCGGTAAACAAAATATGTAAAATGTTACTTTACCACTAATAATAATTTCCTCCATATACTTGCCTTATAATATGAAGAGAAAATACGTAGGTTTGTGAATTTAAATATATATCTGAAGGTGTAAGACACTCTTGTCCTGTCCAGTAGCTCTTTTTAGTGTAGTTGTAGTATATGCCTGAGGAAGAGTGGGACTGTACTTAATGCACAGAACTGCAACTCATAATACCTGTATTAAGTTGTCACGCCTCTTACATTCCTGTCTGATACTAGGCGTTAGTTCCTTGATGCTACTTCCCTGTGTAAAAATGAAAATACTTCAAGGCCAGGTGGGTTTTACCTCTACTTTTCATCTGCAAAGACCCTCACTCAGTCTCCTGTGGGTTCTGTGCATGTTACCAGTGCTATGTGCTGAGTTCAGTGATTAAGCCCTAGGGAATGGGGATGATTATCCTGCTGGTACGGTAACCCAGTTTCCAATCAGTGGCTCTGGGCTGGAAGCTGTTCAGGTTAGCTTTCAGTTAAAGCATTATTGGTATTTATTGGGATACATGAGGAACCTCAGCCTAAGGCTTTGAGTGGCAGGTTGAAGAACTAGGTATGTTGTTTCTTATAGCAGAGGTTGTGACCTGTGAGTAGGATATCTGGAGCAGAAATGCTGAGTTTTCTTGTTGCTTCTGTTGAGTCATATCTCCAGTGGAGTTCAGAGCTGGCTTGTGGTAGGGGATCACTGTCTGCTGGAGGGGGTGACTGTGCCTGCCAGGTCAGGGAGCCTGGAGGGGGAGTCTGTAGGTGGCTTGAGTAACATCTGCTCCAGTCCTACAGAATTTTCCCCTGTGCAGTCAATAAATGTGCTGTATTACACCAGGGACAGTCCCAGAGCACCTAAGAGTGGACTGTTTGGAGATGCCTGTCAGTTGCCAGATTTCTTGATACACTGCTCTAACTATTTGGCAGCAGTTATGAAATACATGCACACACTATCAAGAATCCTTTTAGCATCTTATGAACTTCTTCTACTACATCTACTTCCTCTTCCTAAAATCTGAAGCTGCTTTTTCCTCTTGGGAACAAGCTGAAGAAGGTGAGTGGTGACAGTGACTGACTGTGGTTCCTGCTTTCCACCTCCTCCTGTCCCCAAGGAAAATCCTCTGAGTGTGGAACAGTTCTTCAGTGCAGGGTATAGGTACCTCTTTGGAACCGCTAGGGATTTCCAGTTTCCACACCATTATGCTCTTCTGCTCTTTGCATGAGAGCTCTCTATCTCCCCAAAAGTCCATCTTGCAAAGAGCTTTGGGAACTGATTAAGTAGGCTGATAATAGAATAAATAATAAATGTTAGCCTAGTTCGCAGCTTCCAGCTTTCTGGACAGTCTTTGTTGGACTGCAGTCAACTTACAAACCCTAGAGCAATAGATTATTTACCATGAAATGTAAAGTCTTCTGTACCTTGGCACTTTGTAAGAACTCTTACACAGCCTGTCTCAATCACATTCAGTGTCCTGATCAAAGAAGATTTCTAAGTTATTGGAGCTAACTACCAATATTTTTTCCTTTAGTGCTGTAGTGGTGTCAGCTTGGAGTGTTGATACAATGCTGGTCTGTTTGCCAACGTGCTCATATATCATGCAGCTCCACCACTTAAATAAGGTGAATTTAGTCTTAACAACACTGTCAAATTTTATGTATGGCCTAATCCAGAACTCACCAATGTTTTAGAAGAGAGAGGGTCAGGGGGAGGAGAGGTTTTGTGGACTTCTGTGTCCTGTGAATTCAGCCATAACAGGTCAGGCCTGTTAGTGAAACTGCTGATAAGTCTCTTGCAATTCCCAAGCCTCTGTGCCCTATGCTGACAGCTCAAAACACTCCCCCAAAATTGAGACATTTCTGGCAGTGGAGCAAGACCTAGCAGAAAGCAGCCTGGTAGAAGACAGCCGCCACCTCTGGATTGGGGTTTGGCCCATTCTTTATTAATCTTGGTTCCTATAGATATCAGCCTCAGGAGGAACTTGTGTCCTTTTCTAGGTGATGTGGGTATATAAGAGGTGCTGGTTGTCTCTTCAGCCATGGTATGGATAACTTTAAAGTTCAGGTAGCTTCCTACCCATGGTTTCTGTACTTATGGAAAGGACTACAGGCTAAGTATCCTTGAGGAGAGAGAAGTGGTTTTCATTCTGGTACTGGATGAGGATGTCAGGGTTGGGAAAGGGCTGCATGCTGAAAAGCTTCTGTAAAGGGATATCAGGTCCGCTCTTGGGAGAAGAGTGTGGCACTAGGCTGGACACGTGCTAATTGGTTTACTCTCTCTGTGATAACAGTAAAATAACGTTATGTTCTTTGTATTGAGTGTACAGAGGCTCTAACAGACACCAGGGCTCTGCTGTGCTCAGAGCTCTGTTAAAACGTAGTAATACAGGTTTGGAGGTTTTTTTGAGAAAATGTATGCCCTTTTTAAATAAGATCAGACAACTGGTGAGATGAGAAATAGGGCTGAGGAGGGGATACATCCCCTGTCAGGCAGGGACATATAGCTATGAATTCTCTTGATCCCAGCCCTGGTTTTATACACACTATACCATGCATCCTTCACGGTGAGTGGGATTAACATGCATTACACCCTTTTACAGTGATATTTCTTCTTCACTGGTGTTATTCACATTGTCAAAATTACTTTTGAGGTTAAAAAGTGGTGGAAGCTAGAAGTTACTGGATCTTTGTGCATCAAATTGGGAGGTCTTTGCCTCTGTTGTTAAGCAAGCAAACTCTAGTTGTACACTGAGCTTCAGCAAGCACATGTGTTTATACTTGAGACCAAAATTCCAGTGTCATGTCTCTCTCCTGCTGCACCCAGTCTGGGCTTTCTCTTTCTTGCCTCACAGGAAACCCTCTGTCACCCTTGAGCACTTTGAAAAGCAAAGTGTGGTGGTGCACCCAAAGCCCAGGTATATAAGGGGCATGATCAGGCTAGAGTGCTGAGCTACATTAGGGAGCTGGAGCCTGTTGCCAAGAATTAAGAACATTATTTTGAGTATTTTGTTGCCTCACTTGTTTTTCCCCCTAAGCTATTGGTGACCCTCCTCTCCTCAGTCCCTTTAAGACCCCCCTCACTGTGGAGCTTCTGGTCCCTTTGGCCAGACGTGGCAGCAATAGATGGGTCGTGTGTGGCAGAATCAATTGTAAAAAGAGGAATTAGTCATTCTAAATCATGCAGCTGTGGTCGAAGGGAGCTCTTCTAAAAATCATTAAACAATCATGTATTCCTATTGATTTATTCAAAATACCTTGAGGGAAAGCAGATTAAGCACAAGGTAAAAGTAAACTAATGCAGATTAAATGGATGAAGGATGAGCCGATAGTTCCCTAGGTAGTTTTTGTACTAATGAGAGGAAAATTATATGTACACTATTACCAGGATAAAAGGGTCTATTAGAGGTCTTTTGCTTGACATATTTATGTATTTCAAATACTAAGTAGCACAGTGAATTAGGTTTACTCTGGACATTTGTTATTTTTATTGCATCTCCAAGTGATAAACAGGGTATTCTGTTGAGGGCAGCATGCTGCTTTGCTTAGAAGGCACAACCCTATCTGCATAGCAAAATGCTAAGATGACAACTGCATTTTAGTTGCCATTTATTAGCAATCCAAGTCCAGTTTTACACCTACTTCTGAGAATCGCAGCTAGTGTTCAAAATGAAGGGTACAGGTATATGTCAGTATTTGTAGTCACCATCACCCAATTTTCTTTCTACTTCATCTTCCTGGGCTACTCATCTCAAGTGGCATTCATCCAAAAGCCATGTGACGGCTGGGGTGATATACTCACTATGCCATTTATCCCCCGTCTGTCATGCACGTGCAGCAGTGTCATGAACACAGCACACTGTAGGGAAGATGACACTGTTAAAATACAATGGACTTGTCATCTCAGATGTGTTGCTCTAACTGCTGCTTGTGTTCCAGATGGGTGGGTTCAAACCTTGGAGATGGGCATATCAAACACAATTGGAAACAGGGCAACCTGTTGATGCAATCAAATTCTAGCTTTAATGTAGGCAAGTATTCTAATTTTTGCTTTCTTAAAAGGGTCTGAGTGTGGTAGATTCAATCCCATGGGTAAATAGCAAGGGTATTAAATGTCAGGAGTCACTTTAAAGTTCTGCAGGAACTCTTGAGTTGGAAGCCATAAAGCTGCTTCCTCCTGCAGGCAAGGACAGGGCTGCCTATTACAGTCTCATCGCATTACAGGGACCACTTCTGGGTTTTCTGCTAAGAAAAGAAAAAAGAAAAAACTCCAATATGTACCACTACAACAGTTTTAAAAAGAGCTATCTAAAAAGAAATTAATATTGTATAGGAATCAGTGTTGCCATGTTAAGAGACCTGACTGCAAAGTCAAATTAGCATTAAAAAAAAAATAAATAAAATACCTGACCTTTGTTAAAGTGTATAGTAAATCAAATATTTGCCTATATATGAAGAACAGTATATGAAGCAATCACAATTTTTAAGTGGATTAGCTGTTTACTTCATCTACTCTTGCAATTATTGCTTTTGTTGAATAACATATCTAAACGAGCCTACAAAACAAAACCTTGTGACAGCTGGATGAAAAGTTGAAAAGCCATACTGAAGGGTAATTTCATTATATGTTACACTTGATTAAAATATAGCTAATAAGCTGCAAATTACAAAACCTTACAAAACTTAAGGATTTAATATGTAGTTTACTACAAATGCGTAAACCACGACTTACAGGCCCTGTTAGGGTCTTGTCAGTCAGTACAGAAATATTTGCCCAACAGTTACTGAAGGAAGAGTAGAATATAAGAAGGCCTGAAGGTAGGACACACAAAGGTCAAACTTAAAGAGTGGAAGCATTTTAGACAACAAAGATTTCATTAAGCAATAATTACTCCCCTAATTACTCACCATCACTGTTCTAATAATGTGGTGGTACCAATGGTAGCATTTGCATGCTTAGGAAGGGTCTCTGTCTTGGCCAAGCTGGGCAGCCAGGGTATAGTGTGCAGAAATATCCTGGACTATGAAAGTCTGTGGGGACTTGTCTCGGTTGGAAAGGACCTTTAAGATCATCTAGTCCAACCATCCACCTAACTTTGATAAAGACCATCAGTAAGCCATGTCAAGATCATTTATGTCAAAACATCTTTTGAATACCTCCAGGGATGGTGACTCAATCGCTTCCCTGGGCAGCCCATTCCAATGCTTAATAACCCTTTCAGTGTAAACATTTTTCCTAATATCCAATCTGAATCTCCTGTCACACAACTTCAGCCCATTTCCTCTTTTCCTATCACCTGTGACTTGGGAGAAGAGACACACTCTTCACCTCTCTACAACCTCCTTTCTGGTAGTTGTAGAGAGCAATAAGGTCTCCCTTCAGCCTCCTTTGCTCTAAGCTGAACACCCCCTGCTCCCTCGGTCTCTCCTCCTAAGACTTACTCTCCAAACCCCTCACAAGATCCATGACCCACTCCAGCACCCCAATGTCTTTTTTGTGGTAAGGGGCCCAAAACTGGACACAGTACTCAAGGTGGAGCCTCACCAAGTGCCAAGGACAGGGAAGTGATCACCACACTGTTCCTGATACAGACCAGGATGCTGTTGGCTGCCTTGGCCACCTGGGCACACTTCGGCAATTGTTGTCCTGTGTAGTTTTACGGCTGGTCTTGTGAGGAAAAGAGTTTGTGAATTTTGGAGAGATCTTGTGGAAAGCTTTCACAGTTGGACATACATTTGCATACATTGTTTCTAGGATTTGGTTTTGTGTTGAAATGTGATTATAATTCCTAAGCTAGTCCTCAAAGCAAGTATTTTTGGCTTTGAACAAAAAGTGTCTGCATCATAGTAAATATTGTTTTCCTAAATCAAATATAGATAACAAACATTGCAAAGGATATGTAGTAAGTTGATGAGTTCCTAGGACTGAATGGCAATGGAGAAACAATGACAGTGATGTTCAATTCAACCCAGCAACGAGAGAGGAGTCATTTCCACATACCTATACTGGAAGTTGCTTCTTCTGTGGATGGGTACTTGTACGCGCAAGGCAGTGTGGTGACAGCAGGGTACAGCACCTCTTGCTGGTCTCCTTGATATCCATGACTTGCACTCTTCCTACATCTGGTATTTTGAGTACCACTGCCATGTCCCCATATCAGTGCACGAGTGCCAGGAGGTCTAGCACGTGCTCAGCCATGTCAGTCAAGGTACTGGTACTTTGGTGATCAAGGGATATCAGGGTGAAACCCAGGTGTGTGAGCAGAAGTGGTCTCCTTGACAGTCCTTGCTGGATTTGGCTCTGCAGCTAAGCTGCAACTTCTTTGTGCCTTTGTGGACGAGAATGAAATTGAATTTCTTTTTGGCTGCCCAGAGGAACAGAAGAAAAAAGATTTGCTGTTTTACCTGGACCTTCTGAGAGCTCTCTGAGCTCTGTGTAGGAAAGAAGTGCTGGCCATTTGCCTGTTGGTCCCTTGGGGCAAGTGGGTACGGGGTGCTGGGGACATTGTTGGGTGCTGGCAGTGCAGATCCCCAGCTTTGACTTAGATTGCTTCACAGTATGGTCTTGGGCTTAACTCATTGCAACATTGTCTGGTTGCACAGGGAGGCAAGGAGTGCATGTGATTTGGAGTTCTCGCATGCTTGTGTTCTTAGAGTGATTCAAATGCTGCTACTCATAGGGGAAGGGAGAGGTTGCCACCACGCGGTATGGCCCCAGCCTACTCAGAAAGTGGCTTCTGAGCTGCTGCAACTCATGGGCCATTGTATTATACAGAGCCCATACTGACCACTTAAAACTTGAAGCTGAAACTAGACAGTTAGGAACTGTTTCATGAGTGTCCAATCATTTTTGTTGTGCAGGGTGATGCTTTGTCAGACAGTTAGTCTGACACCCACTTTAGTCAACTAATCATAATCTGTGCATGTTATTTATTTGTTCCATGTTCACTTGCTGATGCAGCAAAACCAAGTCTTGCCCCTTCATCAGGACAGAGGGAAGGGTGAATCTAGGTCGCTTGTTTATTACTTTTTCACTGTGAAAATACTTTCCAAAATAATGTTGTTCATAAGGAGATCTGTACCTTGTTAACAACATGGAGGTTTCACTTCTCTTGGCTTCCAAGTATAAAGCTTACCTAGCCGCAGTACCTAGAAGCACATATGAAAAACACTTTTTGTTTATGCATGCAAAAGTTTGGAGTTCCTGGGCATTTAATGGATGGCAAAACATAACGAGTCTCTCTTTCCTTGTACCTGTGAGTGCCTGCAGCAGAATTTGGTAGGGCAGGGGGAGCGTTGGTGGCGGTGAAGATGTAATGCCAAAATACCTCATGGTTTACAATGAGCTTTCAGATAGCTATGGATATTGCCAGATGACAGAAACAGAAGTGTAACAGGAACACTGTCCAACTGCAAGCAGTGAGCTGGCCAATAAGGTCTATGTCCTCCCTGTTTTGAAAGAAAAAAAAACAGTTGAGTACCTGTGTTTAGGTCCAGGTTTTCAGCTGGGTGCAGCTCTCCCTGTTAGTACACAGAGAATCAGCCCCATTCACCACTGTTCCTTTTCAGAGCTGTACTGTTCACCTTCCAGTGGAAGATCTCAGTTGAAGAATGAACTCTTTCAAATTTCTTTTCTTAGAGTTGATCCAACATTACGTTGTGTTGTTTGTTGGTTTTTTTTTTTTAAAAAAAAGAAGGCAAAACAAACAAAAAAAAATTTCTAGGCTCTTGTGTTCAGAACAACAGAATGCAGATTGAAATGTTTCTGGGTTTTGTTAGCTGTCATTTTCCATCAAGCCTTTTCAGTAGGATCTTGACCTCTTAAATTCAATAGATATCACTTGATGTATTCAAATTTAATTAAGAGTTATGTCAAGGAAATTGAGCCAGTGGACTGCAGGAACTTGCCTAGCTACAGGATGTAATTCCATGAAGAAGGCAGAACAAGCATTGGTGAGAATGGGCATCATCACAATCATCCATAGTAGAGCTCCTGATCCTGGTTCAACCTGTGCGAAGACCAGCAAGGAGGGAAAGAAGTGGCCTTTCAGAGACATTAACAGCAAGTAAAGTATAGTGGCAGGCAGGAAAAGAAGAGTTGAGTGAACGACCTCATCGAACGTTAAAAACCTGGCTTTCCCAGTAGAGAAGGAAAAGGTTCCTTATATTGAGACTCACTGCCAGACAAAAAGCAGTTGCGCCCGGCATGGGAAAGTCTGTGTGTAAGCCAAAGTAAATAGCAGAATATTTCAAATTACTGACTTAATTACCTCTTGAAAAATATTAATATAGTCTGATCTTTTTACAATAATTTATTGATGTGTCAATAACTGGATATTTGTTTCCCTTGGCTGTTTCAGGGAGATATTTTGACTGCCAGTGTCAATTCAGCCTGCGTTTCTGTTCTGCAGGAAGATAAAACTGTAGAAATTGTCAAACTTGATCAGAACAGGCGGTGCGTCTGATCAACTACCCTGTCACCATTTTACTTTAAAAAAAAAATAAAATAAAAGCCCACATCCCTTTATTTTCCCTCTTGCTGCTCTTTAGTGCCTTCAAAGCCTCTCTGATCTACGTCTTACCTTGCTATTCAGGCTGCCTCTAGCCAGAGCAGAGAGAGATAAGTGTCTGTTATGAATTAAGATCTTAACAACTGCTGGGTATCCACATAAGAAACAAAATAAACTTTTAATATGATCGGTATGAGATGTGTTTTTATGACAAGCACTTCCAAGCGCTACTGCTGGCTTCTGTGGCTTAGTGTACAGTCATTGGAAGAAATGTCACTAGATGGTGAATTATTAGGACACCTAGAAAGTGAGACTTGATTTGTGAGGGCTTATGTTATTCAACATTAGGCAAGCAATAATTCTGTACACCCGTAAGCTGTCACCCTGGTCCTTCCCTGGAAAAGTGTCAACAAAGCTGAAATTCATGTTTTGATGACAAGAAATATTTAGTTCCTTTTTGCCTGAGGCCCGATGTTTTTCATGGCCTAGACAACAGTGACAAAAACATGAGCATATTTTTTATCGGCCTAACCCTACCCAGTTGATGTGCTAGCACAGGTTAGATTAAACATAGATGAATAATGGCAAATATTTTCTTGCAAAATAGGATAGATTAACACATTTTTTTCAAGTCAGGCACCTTGATATTAAAGAGAGACGTAGGTCATTATTTTCCCTATTGGAATTATTGCCCCTTTAAATTTTGTTATGGCCAAGCCATGACTTCTTGCTTTTTATGAGAAACAAGCAGGTGTGTATAAAATTACCATTGTTGTCATGGTTTCCTCAAACCAGGACAATTGGCAACATTGACTATACTCAAGGGATTAAAAATTAAAAGGCTGTCACGATTTGTGTGACTATGACAATGTCTCACTTGGTTCTCTTGAGAAGCAAGAAATCCCAGGACTACTGCTAGACTATTCTTCCAGCTGGGAAAGTGTCCTGCAGCATCAATGCTGAAGAGCTGTGTTTGGCAGACACTGTTCAGCACTCTGCCTTCCTTGGGGGGGAAAAAAAGGTGAAACACTACCAAATCTGTTAGCCACAGAATTTGTAAAATTCAATTCATTGATACAAATCATGACCCAGAACCCTTGAATGTGCAAGGGTGTAATTAACTGATTTATTATGCGTTTTGGATAAGGCCATCATGAGCTGTATGACTTTCAACTGTGCTGGCAGTTATCATATATATATATATATGACATTTGTGTTTATGCAAGGTTTTTCGCTTCCACACAGTCCTATCTTTCCATCCTGCTCTGACTCAGTAGTCTGTCTCAGTATTGACTTCTGAGGTTATTGATCATTATAGTTTAAGAATAATACTACGTGTATACAGTTAAGGATCTTGTTTGAGTTGTAAGCCACAAAACAAAATCTGACCTTCGTCAAAACGAAGGCTTTTATTCAGACACAAACCCTTTCAACAATGACAAAGAAAATACTGAGAAATTACTGGTGAAGCAAATTGCTTCTTGGATTAAATGCTCTTATTGAGAATTTGTCCTGGCACAAAAACCCTTTTCCAAATTCATCTCATGCTTCATATGTGAAGCAAGGTTGAGCATGGAAGAGGTCTTTTGGTTTGACAGAGACAAAATTCTTGATGCTCACCTTCAGTTCTCATATCCTTAATTTTCTGCCTTTCACATTGATTCAGCTTTCAAAATTGTCATGCAGATGCAATATGAACCACTGCAGTGGAGATCAAGCTGAGCAAAAGCTCCAGCCAGAACCAAGTTACATTCCTGGTACTGAGAACAAAACTACAGGCAAACAGCTATGACAGATCTGATTCCATTAACTGAAGCCGTTACTGACCTTTCACCAGGAGCATCTGCCCCAGTTGAGATACTAGAAGCAGAATTAAGCCCAAATCCATGCTCTGGGGGACAGGACTGAGCAAGGGGAAAATGGATAATTCTAGAATGCCTGACTGTGGAGCAGGACTCATGTTGGACACTGACTGCGCTTCCTTTGGAGTTGTAGCTCATTCCAGGTGGTAGCAACAAATGATTGCAAGGACAGCAGAAACAGGACAGCTTTTTGGTCTGTGGACAGGCAGAGCAAGTGAAAGGGCACTGTGATTTACTTCAAGGATGGATGTTTCCTGGGTGGTACCAGCAGGTGGTACCAGTTAACTACTAGTAACTGATAAGACGAGGGAGCTAGGGTGTTCTAGGCAGCCATGACATCTACAATCTCAACAAGTAATCTGGACATCACGCAGGCCCTGGCCCACCTCTCAAGGCATGGAAACTTCATGTACTAACCCTGACTAAGCAGGCAACCCAGCTGGTTTGCATATTCATAAAATAGCTCAAGTTGGAAGGGAATGATGAGGATCACCAAGTCAAAATCTTTGCTCCTCATATGACTACCTATAACTAAACTATATGACTGAGAGTCGTTCAGATTCTCCTTGAACTCTGACAGGCTTGGTGCTTTGACCACTTCCCCAGAGAGCCTGTTCCAGTAACTGACTGTGCTTTCGGTATAAAACCTTTTCCTAATGTCCAATCTGAACTTTTCCTGAAGCAGCTTCATTCCATTTCCTTGTGTCCTAAGTGATCAACAGAGAGATCAGCCACTGCCTGCCTTGAGGAAGTTGTGGACTGTGATGAAGTCACCCCTCAGCTTTCTCTTCTCCAAGCTGAACAAACCAGCTGGACTCAGCTGTTCCTTGTAAATCTTGGCCTTGAGACATTTCACTATCATGGTTGCCCTCCTCTGGACATGCTCTAATAGTTTAATGTCCTTCTTATACTGAAGTGCCCAAAACTGCATGCAGTACTCAAAGTGGGGCCATACCAGTAGTGTATAGTGGGACAATCATCCCTTGACCTATGCAGCTCTTGATGCATTTCAGCACATGTTTGACCCTTTTGGCTACCAGCGCACACTGTTGACTTGTGTTCAACTTGCCAGCAGCCCAAACCCCTGGATCCCTTTCTGCAGGGCTGCTCCAAGCATCTAATGCGCCAATTTGTACATATAAACTGGATTACCCCATGCCTGGTGGAGAATCTGTATATTGCACAGCAAAATACTGGTTGTTGCAGCAGTTGCTGCTGGAAGTCCAAACAGTGGCCTTTCCTGATGCTTTGAAGGTCAGTAGCCATACAGAGATGTTTAGAGAACATCAGTGTCTGTCCTGGTTTCTCTCATCATACAGTGGAAAAGAATACAAATCCAGCCTATACTAAGAACAGACTCATTTATTCTTCCTGCTACTACTTTTTTTGTACAGATCTCCTGGCTGTTGCAGCGGGGCTGGTGGAAATAAAGCTCTGCGTTTTTCTCTGCCCACATGCAAGCTGTTCCCTGAGCACAGTGACAAGGGGTATTTGTAGGTCTTTTGAAGATAGGGGCACCTCACATCTCTTTATTCTCCTCTGTGTGACATTGCTGGCCAACTCTTCTTCTTAAAAATCAAGACAAGTAATTGCTATAAGCTGTCACAGGCAATTTCCTCACCCACATTGTATTCAAACAGGGAAACGAATTTCATCACCATTCCAGCACAAGAAAAATATTATGGATGTTTCCAAGTGATTAAAAATCAGAAGAGGGAATGCTGAGGGCTGTAGTTAGATCAAGAAAATTCAGATCCGTTTAAGACAGGCTATATTCATTAAGTTTTAACACTTCCAAGTCTCACCACAGCAGATTTAATTTTTTTGAATAAGTTGTTAGCATTTGTATAATTTTGACACGATTATTTTGGAGGCTCTTTGAGCAGAGGTTTTTCTTCAGAGCTCAAACAAGAGTGTTTGAGTGAATTTTTGGCTCCAAGCATGGATTTTTATTTAATTTATTTTTTTATTGAACGTGCCTGTCAAGACCTCTGGCTTCATATACAAAACCAAAATTATGAGATACACTAGCTTTCCAAATCTGCAGTATCCTCGCTGCCACCCAGCTGACACTCCTGAGAAGGAGCATCTGATCATTGCTTATTTCTATTGAGGAAAACAGGCTGAAGAAGAAAACTGGCCAAAGCTCAGGTACTTCTTCACTAAAAAATATTGTCTTGTTAATATTTCTCTCTCTGCCCCTTTCCCTTAATAACCCTTCTTGGTTAGTTGGTCTGGACATTAGAAGAGCATTCAAGCTAATGTCAGTATGTGGAAAGTGCTTGGCTTTGTAAAAGCCCACATGCTACATCAGCTAGAGCTTTTCTAAGTAAAATCCACTATCATTTGGCCACAAAAATGATGTGGGAGACAGAACATGGAGTACAGGGATTATTTTTTGTTCTAAGAGAAGCCATGTTCTTTGCTACATGTGAGTTTAGTTCCTTGAGTGACTGAAAAAAAAGTGGCTCTTCAAATCTGCAGTGATTCATCAAAACATATGACTCTGTGGGATGTTATAGGAAATGAAATGGTACTTTCCATTTGCTATTGGAATGGGACCAACACCAAAAGACTTCCTCCTGGGGATCACCCTAGAGAAGCCAAAGATGGGAAGAAAGCACTAAAAGTAATTTCAGATTGCTACCTACATGCTATTCAAATGAAAAAAAACCAACCAAAGATAAGATGGTATGAATAAGCTGTCATATCTGTTATACCTGTGGATAAATGGTGAAAATAAACAAACTGAAAACAACAAATCAAAGCAAACAAACAAAAAAACCACCCCAAAAATTAAAACCAGTGAAAATTAGTTGGATGCAGCTGAAAATGCAGCAGTACTACTGGTGCTGAGCAAGTACCTCTAGAATGAAAGTGTATCCTGAAATGGCTTGTTGAGCAGCATTGCTTGAACCCAGGGCAATAAGCAATGTTTTAGATACTCGGTACTGTCAGGGTATTTGGGGTTTTGTTCTTTCCTGCTTACTCTGATTACCCATTCTTGCTTTTCCTTATTACGGTATTCATATGCCCAGCCACTTCTTGCCTCCTGCACTGGGAAACACTTTCAGACTTCTTCTTGCAGCCAGCATATAAGCCTTTTCCCTGTCTTCTGTCCCAGACTCTGGGACAAACTGCTTGCTGACCAAGGTGATGTAGTGTTCCTGTTACAAGGAAGCCTCAAAGTTACACGTTTGGTGCTCTTCCTTGCCTTTCATTTCTCCCTCTGTTTTATATGTATATAAAAAGTCTTTTAGTTCTTTGTGGCATGGTTTAGGTATAATAATACCTCCTAAGCTTTTAATAGTACACTAGAAGAATGGGGCACAATGTTGGGGTCCTTCAGCTACAAGAAGATGCTGATAAATAGGAGTGACCTAATTGACTCAATTTGGGTTTTTGTTTCTTGGTATTGGTATACTAAAAATCATTTAAGGAAACTGTGGTGGTTTTATTAGTATTCTTTTTATTAAATGGCAATAGAATATTCCCTCGGATTTTTAGATACCTAGCCAAAATCTAGCTGTGCTTTCAACAGAATAAAAAGCTCCCCAGCATTTATAATTAAGTCAGTGGTGTGGTTCTCCCAGTAGGGACATTAGCCATGTAAAATTTAAAAAGTCAGTGGCAGGTCGAAGTTGGACTTCTCTTTGTGAACTGGTGGTCCTTAACCTTTTGTGTGTGTGTTTGGGTGTGTTTAATGGCCTAAGCCACGTGCAGCAAGCAACTCACTTTTCCTTACCAGCTGAAAACACAGCAACTCCAACATGAGGAGTGGCAAAAATAGCATGAAGTAGCAGAGGGTGCTTTCAGATGTCATCTTGTGGCTTCTCTTAGCAGTGGCTCTATTGTCCTCGTGTGTGCACCCAGCTGGAACTGTACAGCTACTAGCTGGATGTGAGGTGAGGTGAGGTGAAACAAGTCTCTGTGTGCATTCCAGTTGCCTGCATGTAAGAAAAGCAGAAGAGACACGTGACAAAAAGCTGAGTTACTAATGCAGTCATAATTTCCCAATGGACAACGTAGTCTTACAACTATTTTCATAGAGAAAAATTGAAAATATTTTGCGACTGTCCACACTAGCTAGAATTGTGAATGCTAGTTGAAATAAAAGGAGCTTGACAAGCTACAAAATTCCTGCTCGTGCATTCAGCACAGTTAAGGTCCTAGCACACACACTCACACGCACATCTGTGAGCAGAAAAGATGCGATACATCAGAGAAGCTCTCACTGTTTGCCAGAGGTCTTAAGGGGATCTTCTATTTCATTCAGTAGTAATGCCCTTTTTGTTGACAAAAGTAAATTGATGACAGGCAAGAGGGAAGCATTTGGTGGAAAAATTCTGTTGACCCTTCTCAGATTGAATTTGACCACAGAACAGGATACCAGCAGTTGCAGAAATGATAGATTATTGTAATGACCGGCAGAATGGCCTTTTGTCATGTTTAAATGGCAATAAATTTCACTAGGAAGAGGGCAATTTAACTACTTTAGGGCAGTGAGGATACTCATTGTTTGAGGTGTAAATAAATTGCGGTTCATTAACCGTGCACATATTACGTTCATCGTGCAACTCTAAAGCAGGGGATGTTAATATTTAATTTAATTTAAACAGGTATGCTTTACCTGTTTGTGGTTTGGTTGTTTGTTTTTGTTGTTTTTTTTTTTTCTCCAGACTTCAATAACTTTGGGTAACGCTTTGGGTAACAATTTTTCAGGAGCCTTTTAACCTCCTAATGCCCATGGGTGCACAGCTTCAGTAATCCCAAATAAACCAGGGGGAACAACAGAAGATAACTGCTTGAGTTGACTTTTCCAGCCAGTATAAATGATTGTGGCAGTTGGTACCACTTTACACAAGTTCCTAGTTTTGGTATGTGGTATCAAGTACTAATTGAATAGTCATATGAAATGTATGAAGTCAAAGCCTTATCAGTTAGATTGGTGCAACATCAAAAGATAGGCACTGAATTAAGCAGGTGGCAGCAGAACCACAGCGATGTTACTGCTGGCAGAATGTATTTCTCATCTTTTACCTTGACTCTGAAATTCCCGATGTCCCTTGCTCATTATTTTGGCACAGTTCCTTGCTGAACTCTGCTGTTCAGAGACGAGAAAAGGGGCAGGGAGGAGACATACCCAACGCAGTTTGACATTTCCTCAAAAATATTGTATTAAAATCCACTTACATTTAGAGCGCATTTTCATTTTGGAATGCTAATAAGGCATCGTTTCATCAAGGTAAAGGGAGCAAAATCTAATCATACCAACGACCAGCTCGCCTTGCTGCTGACTGTGTTCCTGAAACATCATTTTAAAAGGTTGCTTTTAAGCATAGTTAAAAATGACAGACTTAACAAAAGTTTATAAATAACTATATCACTTGGCTACTTGGCTACTTACCTCTATCTGTAATAAGTGAGCCTTACTTCTTTATTAAGGATTTTGGGGCTGGCTATGAGCTCATATCCATGCTGCTGTTTACACAAGCAGGCAACCATTCCCCCAGGATCATGTTCAAGTGACAGGAAGGCAAGAAGATTTCTCCAACTCTTGGCCACTATCTCAAATAACAGGAGCTTGGCTATGGCTTATCTTCTGAGTTTGAAAGAACAAACCTCAATGGAGGAGTCATTTAAAAATCTAGTTGCTGTAAAGCCAAATAAATCAAGGAGAAGTGGTCCCTAACAAACATCATTCCAGAGCCAGTTTTATAAAGAAATAACTAAGAAGTTGTTTATGGGGAAAAAAGTCTCAAGGTGGTTTAGGCAATCCTTTCAACCACACATGTAAAATAATAACTTTTCTTCCAAAATGAAATATTAAAAGTAAAGCATCCAACCCTTGGCAGCTCAGGTATCACCATGGAAGAAACTGGGGGAGCGATGGCCAGTGTGTGTGTGATAGGTAGACTGGCACCCTGGCATCTTGAGATAGCAAGTTACTGTTGAATAGGGCAGGGTTACACACAGGACTTCAAAAATGGAGAATAAGTGCTTTAACCCTGACATATCAAAAAAGGGATGCAAGAATGGAAGGCCCAAAAACGATGTGTAGGACTCGTACATCTGGCTGAAGTTGGTGTGACTGGTATTCCTGTTCTGCAGATAATATTTTTTTAAGATGGCTCCTGAGTGCTTTGTAGTGCTGCACGAAACAGTGTGACTGACAGGCAGCTGGCTGCTTTACCTGCTCCTGGTGTGGGAAAGCTTGCAAATAATGAGGGACAGGGGAGCCGTAGCAGAATTTGTTACTGCTCCCCCTAAGTGGGGCAGTTTTCATCTGAATTTAATCATGGCCCTGATTAATAGGCTTTGAGTAGCTACTTTAGACAAGGCATCTCCCTGAGAAAGTCTCCATCTGCACTACAGCTTCCCAACAACCATCTACTATTAACAAATATGTTCACGTTGGTAGGGGGACCAGAAGATTGGCCAAGATAACAAACGGGTTCAAAGGCCCAGGTGTAATGGGGTAATTAAGGTATGGCCTTTAGGTGTGACACAGGAGGTTCCCTAGATAAGATAAATCAAGAAGGCTAAAGCATTCTTTAAACACAGAGCGAATGTGAATTCCTTGATGGAAGTAGTCTACATTTTGCTACGTAGAGGCACCTATTCAGTCCTAGGGCAATCATTCAAGCTCTCCGACATTTCCACCAGCATCTTGCAGATTGCTTGCCAAGATGCCCAGTTAATACTGAGCACCAGTTTAAGGAAGAACACCTCTAGAAAGTTTCTCAAAAGTGATGCTTGTTTCTGTGCATGCTAGGGATGAGAGAGTTTTCTGGGGGAGACTGTTTGATCAGTCTCCTCAGGTTACAGTGCTGAAGCTGGTTTTTGCCACTGTGATCCAGCATTGCACAACTGCTGCTGTGTGTGACATTCTGGCTGGGTAACAGAGCTTGTAACAGAGAGAGGCAAGACAGGAATTTTCTGTTCCTTTTATCCTACTGGAAAGGAGATTTGGAAAGTTGTGTGACTTTCCTCTCCTCTTATGTAAGCCACATAGCAAACTCAGAGGGTTCATCTGCACCTCTTACATCCCCATCCAGCTCAGACTGTTAGCCACAGGAATGTTTTTATGTCTTCTTTTATTTCTTTGTTTTCTCTTTGGAAGATTCTCAACCAATGAAACTATTTTAGCTTTTTTTTCCCCTAGTCTGAGGCTAAAGATTGTATTTAAGCAAAATACAATTACAGATGGCTCATGCAAGCTCCTTCCTTTCAGTTCCAGGGAATAAGAAAACTTATTGGCATTACGTTCTTTTTACTTGTTACTTTTGTGCCCATGGCCCATTTAAGGTTTGTACCCTCTAAAAGGTCAAGATTGCTCTTTTTTATTACAATAGCATATTGTTGAAATGCTATCAATGCATGTCAAAAGAGAAAGAAGCACAGCATACTGCAATGTTCTATTTTTTATAGCAGAGAATAACAATATCAGCTCTGAAAGCTTTTTGAGAGAATGAGAAGTAAGAAGGAAAACCATTTGGTAGTTGATGTCTCTTCTGATTCTATCACATTGCCCTCTTGAGTTTAGATTTTATTATTTATTATTTGTATTAATGATTATTTATATTCACTGTCATTTATACTTATTGTTTATTTATGGTTATAACACACTCATCATACAATATTAACCAACCTATAACACTGTCATTGATGGCTGTTTTTTCATTATCCTTCATGAATATTTTAGTGTAGTCTGCCCAATTCTTCTATTTTAGAAAGGCATTCGAAGGTGCTATGCTGTAAAGTCCTATGAATACTAAGCTATACATCCAAATGCTGTTCATTACATCTCCTTGGGCTTATTTAGATTTGCGTTATGACAAGTGTCTACTGATATGAAGAATCAGCCATACATGTATAATGATGGTGCTATTGAGTAGTCTATGGTATAATTATCTACTACTTGGGAAATTAAAATCTGAGAGTTGAATTTTTCCTGTTTGTTTGTTTTGTTTGGTTGGTTTTAATTTTAGGAAAAGGACAGAGGCTTTGATTTTACAATTGAATTACCTAGACAGTTCCATATCTTAAATTATCTGGTGTTCACTGTTGCACTTCCTTCACGCTCAGAAGAAAGGCTTCGCTGGATCAAACTTACTGGGTGCAGTATCTTGAAATACAAGAAGATGAGGAAAAAAACCCTATGCAGTGGGTGGTTTCAAATGTGTTAACTCTATGTTAGAAGCTGGATAGTTCCTGAGACAGTAGAGTTTGTCTCTTCCAAAACTGTTAAACCCTTGTCCAGCATTGGCTGCAGAGTGCCAGTGCAGAGCAATCTGGTGATGTGACTGTAGCAGCTGCACTTACAAAGACGCTGCAGTGTAACCGTGTTTTATCAAGCTACAGGTTATCAAAATAGCTCATTAACCAAAAGGCTGTTAGTCCAGTCAATAGTTGGAGGAGGAAGAGGAAAGTTGTTAAAATGTTTCTTCACCCTCCCTGAAACTGCTCTTGTGCCTGATGCAACATAAAGAACTCTCTAAACAACCCGACCTTCTCCCAGCTAGAAATTCTTTTCATTGCTGCTCTCACATAGAACTGTCATCCCACAAGGTGTGAGTTTTCAAGTAGGGACCATGGTAAAGGCAGGTTCAACTCCTCCTTGGGGGCTTTCTAGCCCTAAACCTAGGGTATCCTTTTCTGATGCTACTTATCCTGCACGGGCAATTTTCCCTTCTTCTCCTCTGAGGATACCTACTGTATCTGTAGTGCCCCTGTAATTATTATCCTCTCTCTCCAGCAAAATACTTTGCTTCTGTTATTATGGCACCATAAACTAGCCACTGGAGACAGGATCCTGTGGGGAGCTGAGGCTCTGTCCTCCTGCTGTTCACATCAATGCTTGGGTGGACTTTATTGGGAGGAGGCTTTCGGCTGCTGTGGAAATGAGGGGGAGGAGCCCAGCACCATTCTCAAGGCCCTTTGAAAACACGCCATGGTTGAAGCGTGCCAGACGAATCGGCACGATAGACCAGATGTGTGTTTTGCAAATTAATGAAATGCCTTTTGAAATGCTTTTAAGTAAATGAGAGTTAAATTCACCCTAATTGCATTAGCCCCTATGGAGAACAGTGTCTATTCAGGGTCACGTCGGTCTGGTTTTCAGATGCATTTGGCACCTTGCAAACCAGACTCCTTTGTACAGAGAGGAGGAGGGAGGAAGGACGCAAGGGTGCCCGAGCAGCACCCCAATCCTGCAAGGTGCAGAGGGACAGGGCTGGGCACACACCAGAGTAAATAGAAGGTCATCACTTGCCTGCCACAAGCTTTGAGTCACGTGAGAGTCAAGCGGGGGCTGGGGCCAGCCCCATGGGGTGCTCAGTGTGCTGTTCGGGGGCCCAACAGGGCTCCCCAGCAGTAGGTGGAGGCACCAGCTGGATGGTGCTGAGCATCCTCTGGGACACACAGCCTGCAGACCTCCTGGGGACACAGAGGTAGACAGGGAGCATGACAACTAAGTGCTAGACGGCTTCTCCATCACGAGGGCCACCACCTTCATCTTCGTTGTGGACTGCTCTCTTTTTTCAGATGGCACTTTGACAGAAGATTAATTCAAGTCAGCTGCTGAAAATAATTATTGCATTATGGGAGCAGTAATCATTATTTAGAACATGATTAAATATGTCTGCGTCTATTGACTCTGCCTATGATTTATGTATTTGTTTAGTCAATAGTCTAATGTAAATGATGTAATTAATTATAGATGGTGGTGTCAGGTCATTGGTAAAAACAATCTGATGAGAACAAGGGCTCTGTTTTTTCCTGACAGATGCAGAGGGAGGGCGGGAGGGATGGGCAGAGTTGAGGGAATTCC